>KB697392.1:0-11788 GCA_000349165.1 Anopheles christyi
CCCTCCCGCCCATACTGTCCATGGGTTTGCGCTTTTCCGAGCGGCGAGCAAATTTAAACACCAGATAAGCGAACACCCACCCCGGACCGCCCAGACACTCATAATTTTGGGGCAAGTTTTGCACCCGCAAATAAATTTGAAGCTGGTAATTTACGGGTCCATAAATAAGGGTCCGACGACTTTTTCCACCCCAGCTCGGTGTCGATGAAAATACCTGGATGAAAATACCTGTAGGGCTCTGCTGGTGGGTGCAGAGAGAGAGACAGTGAATAGAAGGAAAATTTAACACAATTATTCAGTTTCCTTTGAGTGTTTAGTGTTTTTGAATATTTTGAAGCGTAAACAGTGGTTTGAGAATTTGTATTTCTGCACTCCCCGCTCGCCCTCATTTCTCAATTCGACTTCAACGGACTGAATGGTTAACGTGAAGTGCAATTGAAATTTTGATAATTACATTTAGGCACCCCTGGTATCGTGGAGTAACCCTCGGCGACGGTTGGAATCGCATGTTTATTGCGCTTTGGCTTCAGCTCAGCGTTTCCAGAGGATTCTAAATTGCATTTTCTACCGAATAACATACAACATACAGGAAATGTTCCTAGAATCACACTACAAATAACATCTGCTTTCGGCACTTCTACATAAAAGCTAATGCCAGTAGTAAGATTCTCGTTTGCCAACTTTCACTCAAATGCAGCATTTTGTACAAGAGAGTAACAGCAGCAACCCTCACTGTTTTGCATTTCTCCCTCTTCCATCACTTTCATTTGATTAACAAAAAAAAACCCATCCCCCTTGGGCCCACACATGGTGAAATTGGAATGGTCCTGCGATTGTATGGCGCATACCGTGCGCCGCCCGAAAAACCACCGCAGTCCATTTATGTTGCACCATAAATTATCCAAAGTCACAAACGCGAACTCCATCGAGGGTTGAAAATAACCGGCGTGCGGTTACTTCCACGTAATGAATTTTCACTTGAATTTTTCATTGAAGGCTGTTTTTGTTGTTGTTGCTTTGCTATACATGTGTGAACTGCGCGATCATAAAAACAAAGAAATAGCATTGAGCACCCGAGCCGATGAGTGCGTTTGTGCAAAGATTTCATAAAAATTTCATCCGGGAAATGAGTCGGTATGTGGAAAATTAGGTACATTTTGGGGTGAAAACTGGCAAACAAATGACTGTAGCAGCCGCAGCAGAGTAAAGATTTCTTTTAAATGAGACTTTCTTTTTCAATATGCCATAAGTTTTGTCCAATTTTGAACTTGACTTGAAGACTTGAAACCTATGTTAGGACATGTGCATTTAAAATTCAAATAGTGCTCCTAAATGTATGCAATTTTGAATTCGACTTTCATAAAACGTTGGAATGCTTTTCCCTTTTACAGCACTGGTAAGCTTCACTATCCAACCGACGTCTGTGGTCCGCTGTTCGAAGAGGAGCTCGAGTTTTGGGGTCTGGACTCCAATCAAGTCGAACCATGCTGCTGGATGACATATACACAGGTAAGCAAACAATATGTAGAAAAAATCCACACCACTCCCACAGCAACTCGAAAAAAAGCCTATCACCAAACCGTATTGTACCGTATTCGAAATGGCATCTGATGACAACGGTTTGTCCTGGCGGGCTGGGGTGGAATCGTTAGATATGATTGATTTGTAAAGTGCCAACCCGAAAGCCCCGCGATTTGGCTACAGTCACCAAAACGGCCGGGCACAAGAACACTCCGTAACCATTTCATGGTCAGCGTGCATGGATGATGAATGGTTCCTAATTCAGCTCTGATTGATAGCCGAACCTAACAGCAGGACAAACATTACCAGTCCAACCGGATCGCCGTCAACTACCCTCGACCCGGACCAGCTACTTTGTGTGGCCTTCGACATCTAGCATCAACGGCGGTACCGAAATCATGCCGTTTTCGGATGGACCAAATTGACACAAGCACCGAGCCATACATCCGTTCTTTCCTTTTCCGGTCAGCCCATGTCCACACACTCGAGATTGGAGCGATATTACCCTCACACACGATGAGACACGCTGCTTGACATGCTTCAAAACCGACAAACGTGTGCCAATTTGTGTGCGTTCCTTCCCAAGGACAGCCACAAACACACTGCACTGGTTCGAGAAGAATTCGATATATCTGTGTCAACTCACAGCTCGCATGTTGTGTGCAATTTGTGCGCTGAAATCGCCTCGCAACAAATCGCCTTTTACTTAACGTTTCGATGCGTGTACAAAAATGTCTGTCCTGAATATACAGATTACACAACAAAATTACGTGCACGAATGTAATTTTAATCGAAATTGAAAAACATAAATCGTTGGAAAACCGGAACATATAGCGGAAAACAATAAGTTGAGGAGGACGGGAAATCGATAGGACACGCACTACACTATCATGTCGAGCCGAACGCACAGCAATCCTATCGTAATAAATCGTTACATGAGAGGGCAATGGCTTACAGGTTCAATTTCAATTAGCAAAAAAACATTCACATGCAAATTAAAGAAGGCAACGAATTATTTCGAATTTATAGCTTAATTGTATTCCTCACACTAGCGCACCACGAAAAGAGACAACTTTTGTTTTCCTCGCGTCACGTTGAGGCATATGATAAAATCGAGTCTTTCCTCAGCTACTTATATCAGTTCCTAAAAAAATAAACCTGGCATCTCGTACAACATCGTATGATTTAACGTGTAACGATTACGAAGCTCATAACTCATAACTCTGCACTGTCACCAGTAGAATAAGCACGTAAAACACTGCCAGCGCAAGCCACCTCATGGTAACACTTTCATCTGTATCGGGTTCACCCTCTGAATGCAATAGAACGTTTCATGCCCATCGGACCCCTTTATCGTACGCTCGATTAATGGCTGTACAATCAGTATTTCGAACGTACTGCAGCTTCGTATTCTCGTTCGAACCTCGTTCTGTTGTTTACTCAGCTGCAATCATCCCTCCGCTGATCGCATTACAAGTCGCAAAGAAACAAGAGAATTCCATAAATGAACCATTTCACCGATCGTTCGACTACAAAGTTAAAGCGTTTAACCCACTCGTTGTCGCTTTAAAGTCTACGCAGTGTGAACCTTTTGCTTTAGTTTAAAAAAGTTGCGTTTCATCGCACATATCACTTCGTCATGGCCGAGCCCCGATATCAATCTTTGCTGAACGAGGGATTCGAAGAATAAAACACCCCTAATTTGATTTATTCACACCTGCCACAGAGAAAATGTTTCGCCTTTTTACCACCAAGAACGTCAGGCAGGAAGCTCATTTCCAATATGTATTGCTCACCTTTTTCGTATGTGTGCAACGCTGAGGAGTAGACGAAAAACGGGCCAATCTCACACGCATACGATTACTTTTTTCGCTTCCGACTGACAACGAAACGACGCAAGATTGATGAGCGAGAACTTGTTACGGAACGTGATTTGTTAACATTAACTTCAACGCTTCAAATCGAACATGCCGACCGTGTTGGTGTGACTTTGTTGCTGCGTGTAGCAGTGTAGAAGGATCAAAAACGCCCATGGACATGATCGCAATATTTTGATGACGATTGGATAACATGACCGTGAAAAATGGCATGAGGGATTCTACCAGCTTTTGTATGGCGGGTATCGACAATCCTTACTCCCGATTGACGATTACATCAAAGCACAACTGGAGCTGGTAGTCCTGGAAGCGTCAGTGTGCTCCGCATAAGCCGAACCGTTTAACTTTTTCCTTTGCCTTAAAAAAAGAAGTCAAGCTAGTAGTAGCTGAGAGTGTTTCGGTATGAAAAGATTTACATTTCACAAGAAAATGCTTAAAAGCCATACACACGGTTAGGGACGGTTGCTTTCTGCAAACTCTCTACATGATACACTGACTCAGTGGCGGTAACAAGGCTGGCAAAAAGTGCTCGTTTTTATCATAAAGTTGTTTCCAGACTTTATCACGCATCGCACGCTCGGCACGGGGAACGCTCTCAATGTAAATAAAAGGATAAAGGGCGTGATTTTGTATCACTGTGGTAAACAATTTTGGATATCGTTTTCTTTTCCCAAGGAACCGTTTATCATGTGCTATCGATATTGGAGCATTCGTTGGGGGGAAAGAAATACACAAGTCATTGGCTTCTTCAGAATATTGATTTTTCTGAAAACTTGGCTTTTTATTTGCTTATTTCATTGCCTCGGCTCGAGGTATTCTTTGAAAAATGTATCCTTATTTGGAATCAGCTGAAACTTTGTCTCAATAAAAAAAAGGTTCCGTAAATCATTCTCAAAGTCATATAACACTAATTTGCTAATAGCTTCAGACGAAAAGTACTTTTAATTGCCATTTTTCCTTTAAAGCACAAGCAAACTAAACCTGAAAGTATGCAGTTCATCGCACAAATTGCATTACCTTCATGTGACCTTGCAAGCCACTCAGTAGCTTCTGTCACTTAGTTCAACTTTAATTTGCAAAGTGTATCAACACTACAAACGATTCGAACGTGACACAGTTCTCCTAAACCTTCAACAGAGCACAAGATTCTAAACTAAACAGCACGCGATACCCCCTCGGGCTCGATAAGTAAATGATTAAAGTGTATAATGCACAATACCACTCTTCTCTCAGCGAGTAAAGTTTGCTGCTCAAATATGGTATGACTTCTTCGGGGAGATCAGTCTATGTATATGGTCTTTCTCACTCTTTCCTCCCGCATGATAATCTTTTGTCTCTTTGGCAAACCCCCAAAATAGCATAACTTGTTTGCACAAGAAATCTTTTCCCCTAAAAAGCTAACCCCTACCCTACACTCCTACAGCGAGAATTCGAAACAAACGAATCAAAACTTTTTCGCTCAAGAATTTATGCTTGCGTGAATGTTAATGCTAGCGATGTGCCCCCGGGCCGATCTCCAGCGGAACGGGGGAGCAAAACGAAACTAGCGAAACAACCACCCCCCCGTGAAGTCTTTAAGGTGCTTCCGATTATCAGTCTTCCAGTAGTGCAGTTTCCCCGAGTAACGTTTACGGGAAACGGAAATAGATGCTGCATGGGAATGCTTTAGCTGTAGGAAAGTATTTTCAATTTTCCGCAAACTTTTCATCTGCCAACCCATTCAATCGTCTCCCAGCGCAACGTTTTGTAGATATGTCTATTGTTTGCAGTATAAGTGTGTGTGCGCGAATACTCTATGCTTTACAGATTTTCCTCTTTTTTGCAGTGATAAAGTTTGGCAAAAGATTTGAAAACTTGCAACTCGCCAGCCAGCTGCTACCAGCTACAAACTGTGTTTCCACTCCTTTTGTGTGAATATCGCCCACATTCGGAATGGGAAAGGTTAGCATTTATTGGAGTGTAAACTGTCGCTTTTCACTGTTCAATTTGCAGTTTCCTTAAGTATTATCGACAAAGTAACTTCTTCAAACTAGTACGAGTATGACAAGTGTAAATTCAGTCGAAAGATACCTCCTGCATGAGTGTTTTTTTAAATATTGCATACAGTTAGGCGCTAGAAATAAAACATAGAATTAATTTGAGCCAGACATCCTTTTGAAGAAAGTTTTGCACTCAGACTACCAATTTATTCACCATATCCATCGTAGCTGTAAACATCCATACCCTGTCTCTTTATTTAAAATCACATTATGGTGCTAAGTAAACCGGTTTGCACACATTTTCCACATCGGCACCAAAGTTTGCCCAATTTGTTTGACAATCAATTTATAGGCGATCAGTCATTTCATCAAGCCGTTTGCTCCACGGCCTCCAAATGGTAAACTTAAACTAGATATACACCATGCATACAAACCTGTACACAAACATCCGCTTCCATTCACTTCAAACGAACAGCAACCGCCAATCTGTCACACTGCCGATAGATAATCCATCAACGGGAATCGGAAAAGCGCTGTGGCATACCGATGAAACCACACATACCCCAATCTTATCATTCACTCTACCTCCCCCACCCTCAAGTTCAAAACCCTTGGTGTCATTTACGTGGTTATCATCAAGGCTGAGACGATGGAAGGGACTTTTAGACAAAATATTTACATTTAAGAGCACGTGTAGAAGCTCTTCTTCCAAGGAAATACGTAACCTCGAGAATACAGTGTATTGAAAGTTATGAATTATCTACATCATCTAGTTAAAGAAGATTACTTAAAACAGGAGACACAATTGCAAATAGTTCTCGTTTCTATACGAAGAATGTGAAGATTGTCTACTGTACGCGAATACATGTTGCAATGTTTGGAATATTTGACCGTACACAGTCAAGAGGGAAAACCAACCTCGACTCGAGTGCGAACTTGTACTCGTCTCGTCGAACCGAATGATTATCTTCCATTAGTGAAACTGTTTACCGTCTGTGATCGTTCAGGCAGGCGCCAGTAAGAATGGCTTCTCGGCAGACCTGACAGTCCCGGCCCATTCATAGGCCCCGACAAAGTATTAACAGGCACAGAAACAGGACAGCACACACAAACAAACGTTGGGTACAGAAGTTTTTGAAAAATTTATAATGCCGTCAGGACATTCCTGCTGAAGTGCAGCCATCGACTGCTAGCTTGGTTTTGATGCGACACGTCGGTTCAACTGCCCCATCAAATGATCCGTGGTACGATGTCCACATCAACGTTCATCATCGTAACCTGGTGGCGCCAGTCCTTGAGCAAGAGTCCTGCTCTCGTCCGAAAATGTTTGCCCAAGATAATGTATTTCGTTCGCTCTTCCTCGGCTTCCTTGTCCTCTAAACCTCCACCGACGAGAAGCACACACGTACCACACGTACGGTCTCGGATGAGCCGGCAATGTCGTCATCATTTCTCGTTTATTATTTACGCAAATAGCGCCTCCAGCCGTATGGGCACGACTCGTGTCTAGCTACAGGACTTGGCCATCCCTGGGAAGCCCGACAGCTGCCCACCCTTTCGTTATTATTACCGGGGTTTTGCTATTTTTTGTTTGTTGGCTTGGAACCTCTTCTAAATCCTGCTGCTCTACAACGTCCCCTTCCGGGTCGACGTCATCACATTTCGTATAATCGTTTCATAGACCACAGTGCGGTGTTCGGGACGTGCCCACCACCAGCTCTGGGCGGTTTTGACGGTGTGGCTTTCCGCTTTCATTTTATGGTAATGATTTATTGAGCCGTGTAATATTCTACCATCAGCCTTGAGGGTTTTCCCGAGGGATACGTTCTAGGGGTAGGTGAGCAATTTATGGACTTAGAATATGGAATGCAAGGGTTAGATAGAGAGCTTTGACATTGGCTAGCTTATTCGCTGCACCATTTCTAGCTGCTTTATCCAATGAACTAAACCCAGACTCAAAAACGCTCACTGGTACTTATCTATTCGGTACAAGTTCATTGTTTAGTCATTCCTGTGTTTTTTTTTTTTCATTCAGAGTTGTCAAACCTTGTATAGACCCATGATTCAGAACAAAAATTGTACAGCAATTGTTTTACATATGCCGAAATAAGTTATTAAATATAAAAGCATGTTGCATACATTTAGCGGTATTTAATTCAAATTGAACTCTCCAACAACGCCGACTTCGACCACACCTATGGTTGAAATACCTAAAAACCCGCACTCGGTTTACCATCACCCCGATTCAAGCTAATCGAATCGATCCACCCTGCGGGAGTATCATTGCGCAACAGCTCTAACGCCAACACATGTATCCTTCACGACAAGCAAGCCTCTAGAACGCAGCTTCCCATCCAATCGAGAGATGAGCGTGTGAGTGCGGTGGCTAAAATGCGCTAAAAAAAAAACCAAACCAACACCATCGTCTCTTATCGATTGACCAGCAAAAGGTGCTCGTGTGAAGGCAAACTCCCCGGTGGCTCGGAGGCTTAAGTTTGTTTGCCCGGAATCGATGCATAATTAATTCCATTCTACCACTTCGGAACACACCATCCTTTGTATCTAATGTGTCGTGCTTTTTTTTTTGGCTTTCCTTCCTACCGCAGCATCGTGATACACAGGAAACGCTCGCCGTGCTGGAACGGCTCGATCTCGATACGGAGAAACCGACGGAGGAGGAGCTAGCTAGGAAATTCGGTTACGAGGACGATTATCTAAAGGGTACGGTTTCTTGGTGGCAGCACACGAAACCGCAAATTTGGTCGCTGTTCGATGAACCGTACAGCTCCAACGCTGCCAAGGTACGCACCAGTAAATGGTTGTGATTAACGCCTAGAATGACTCCTCATACGTTGCCACTCCGTCTCTTTCTCTATTTTCTCTCTTCCGTGTTCTCTCTGTTTTTCTCGCTTCTGCAGATAATCGGTGTGATATCGGTGTTTTTCATCTGCGTCTCCATCCTGTCCTTCTGCCTGAAGACGCACCCGGACATGCGGGTGCCGGTCATACGGAACATCACGGTCAAGACAGCCAACGGCAGTACGGCCTGGGTGCTGGACAAAACGCAAACGAACGCCCACGTCGCGTTCTTCTACATCGAATGTGTCTGCAATGCGTGGTTTACGTTCGAAATTTTGGTGAGTAGTAGCAGTACCATGATTTTGTGATTTTGCAGTTTTCTGGAGTAAAGTTTAGAATTGGAAGCACTTCCAGTGTCCATATAGCAGAAGACGATATAGGAAAAGTTATATAAGATATTCTTCAGAGAAAAAACAGCACTCTCTCACATTCTTTCACGGTTTGACAAATGTCATCCATTACGCCATTGCAATGAGCCATAAAATTGTGTTTTCCCAAACCACTTAAGTCAACATGGTGCATCCCAGCTGCCCACCGCTGTGAAAGTAAAGAAAGAAATTCGCCCGCTCATGCTGGTGCGAGACAGAAGAAGAGGGAAAATTCCTACAAAATTGAAGCGAAAGTTTTCTCCCTAGCATCGCAAATCCTTAAGACAATGAATGAAGCCAATAAACACAGATTTCAAGAGAAGGCGATCTAGCCCGGTGGCATGTTGCCCATTTCGCACCGCTCTGCACCGCACGCTGAATGACGCAGGAAAAGGTAATGTAATTTCATACACCCCATTCAGACTCGGTGCGCCGTACAAACACCACTGTTTGGAGTGGGGAGAGGCACAATGACACTGTGTAACAACTTGTCACTTGTTGACAATGGACGTTGGGTGGCATTTTTCATGGATTTCTACAAACCTCTTTCCCTCATTTTGCTGGAATGCTGGATAATGGTGAATGAGTGCAAACCCGGGGGGTTGTTGGTGTGTGTAATGTGAAACCTAGCCACAAAGTAGTGGACCAGCGTTAAGGTGCACCGAGCTCGGGTGCAATGAAAACCTCACAGCGGGACACCGACTAGAGTCACACGGTTCGTTCCACTGTTGGCTGTGGTTGAAGTGGCGGAAGACTGCACGCTGAGTACGGGCTGTACCGACGACGGCCATAAATTGCTTGCAAAAGAAATAAAATGCTCAGCAGGACTTCAAACGTTAGCGTGTGTAGGCAGTGCAAGACTGAGTCTAACTGCTTCAAAGAAACAACAAGAAATAATAGTATTGCTTTAATGTTCTCTTTATCCTCTCCACTCATATACACAGATACGCTTTATCTCCTCGCCCAACAAGTGCGAGTTTGTCACGTCATCTGTAAATATCATCGACTACATCGCAACGCTTAGCTTCTACGTGGATCTGGTGCTGCAACGGTTTGCGTCCCATCTGGAGAATGCCGACATCCTCGAGTTTTTCTCCATCATCCGCATCATGCGGCTGTTCAAGCTGACGCGCCACTCGTCCGGTCTCAAGATTCTCATCCAGACGTTTCGGGCGTCGGCCAAGGAGCTAACGCTGCTGGTGTTCTTTCTGGTGCTTGGTATAGTGATCTTTGCCAGTTTGGTGTACTATGCCGAAAGGATTCAGGCGAATCCACACAACGACTTCAACAGCATCCCGCTCGGTTTGTGGTGGGCCCTGGTCACGATGACTACCGTCGGGTATGGTGATATGGCACCGAAGACGTACATCGGTATGTTTGTCGGTGCGCTCTGTGCGTTGGCCGGTGTGTTGACGATCGCTCTACCCGTACCCGTCATCGTGAGCAACTTTGCCATGTACTACTCGCACACGCAGGCTCGTGCTAAGCTGCCGAAGAAGCGAAGACGCGTGCTACCCGTGGAACAACTACGACAACCACGTTCAGCCGGTGAGTTACTGCAAAATACGTTTGAAATCTTCCCGAATGTGTTTGTGGCGTTGGTTACCATAACAAAATGATCTCTCTGTTTCCCCCCCTCCATTTTCCTCCCGTTTTGCTTAATCGCTCACACTCACGATCAATCACACACTGTGCCTCCTGCTTAATGCGCCTCTTGCATTATTCCTCAAAACAAAAACAAAAACGCTTCACGCTTCACCCATCTGGATTGTGCCGTATCGCGGAGTAGGTCAAGGAGGTGGCATCGGTATGCCCGGTTCCGGTCCGATGGCACGCCGCATGAACCAGGTGAAGACGAAGGATCTCGGCCCAAAAATTGGTAAGTCTTTTGGTGCGTTCCGTTGTGCGCGCGCTGTCTCTATTACTTCTAACGCTGTACAACACGCAACAGGCGCCCTAGGCAACAGGCGTTCAGAGCAAACGTTACAAGCTCTTCCGTACATCGCTGATAGATTCGTTAGGTTCCTAGTATGCAAGCAAACAAACCTACCAGCCAACGGTTGCTTAGGCTGTTAATATAACACACGCTACTCACGCGATCTTCTACGCAAAACTACAAAACTGTTCTAATGGCTTCTAGTAGCAAAGCAATTAACACTTCCTTCACGCACATTAAAATGTGTGTGCCATTTTTCACCCTCCGGTACATAAAGAAAGCCAGACACGCTTTTTGTGACCGCCAGCTAGTTTTGTGGCTTTGGCGTGTGGGCACGATCGTGCGTAACATCACACATTGCTCATTTTAACACCAACTTTTAGTTCGTGTTTCCGGTTTAGAGTAATGTTTTCCAAGTGTTGCGCGCCCGTGGTTCGACACTTTTCCTTCCAACCATAATTCACAGCTCAAAACAACAAAAAAAGATGATCACCATCATTAATACACGCCTCACTCCAACTCACAGCCCTGAAACGCCCACTCCCTCGCCGGAGGATTCGTTTTGTTGTGCAGCTTTTTTTTTTTCGTTGGCCGTTGGCTTGTCAGTTTTATGCTTTTCAATGAAATTCATTCATCGCTTTATTAACTACCTTCACGCTATCGATAACCATCGATAAGGGGAAAATGAAAGCGACACAAAAAAAAACATTTCTTTTGGGCTTTTTTTTTCGTTTCTTTGTTGCCAATCGCCCAAGCTATCGTCCAGAAAAGAGGAAGTGGTTCTTTATTCGCGTAGGTTCTTTTTTATTTCATCCGTTTTCCTGCTGCTTTTCTTTGTTCTCTGTCAATTAGTTTGCTCGTTTCAATTTGCAGCCTCAGGGAAAGCTGCATTCTTTTCAGTGGTTTCAGCAGCAAAGGCAGCTTTGTTTCCTCTTTTGCTTCTGGTACGAAAGCGGTTTACCGCAGACGCTTAAATCAAGTTAATATTTACACTCCTTTATTTTCCGATTATACATTAAATCGGCTAGAGCTTGTTTGTGCTTCCAGTTTGGATTGTGTTTTTTTTTTTTCAATTCCGGTTGCTGCCAGTTTTCTTTGTTTGCTTCATTTGGCTCAAGATAGTCTTTTTTTGTATTGAGGGAAGGTAAAGTACAAACGGAATAGTTAGTTAAGAGGGAATCGATATAAATAAGTGAGGGTATGGGAATTATGACATGTTTTTCAGTGGTGCATCTTATTGATATCTAT
>KB697393.1:0-30346 GCA_000349165.1 Anopheles christyi
TTCTTCTACAGCTAATATTGCATTATATGAATCTAAATCAAATAACCCTACAATAGTCTACTTCTTGTTTTGCGCAAAACAACTAATCCTCAAAAGCTTGGATGACTGATTGTTGCATCCACAATGTAGGAAACTGTTTCTTGATTCATACCGGATTTGAACCCATGACCGGCATATTGTTAGGCCGTAACAATTGACGAATGTATGATGGGACCGGCTCTCAATTTGAATAGATAAAATAAAATATGTAGTATCACAAATTACGAGCATTGCTTAATATTAGGTGTGATTTATTGCAATCCAAGCTACCCGATATTTGTTTTGGGGTTTCTCCAATTATTCTTAAAGTTTGCGATGTTTCCTGTTCAGATTTTTTATTCATTTTATTTTTATTCGTTTTCCCAATTATGTTTCAGAAAACCTTTATGGTATTATTAATAATAAACCAGCTTAAATATAGACACTAAAAACCTTTTACTTCAAAGAGTGCTTCCGTTAGAGTGAATGCTATTCTTGAATTATTTAATAATATTTTAATAAACAAAGGAGTCTTTGTAGCAGAGTATTACAAATTCGATACTATCAGCAACTGCAATCACTATGTTTATGTTCATCTACATTTGTTTTTTTACACAGAAATATCTAAATATACAAAATGCATTTATTTCGAGTTTTTTGTTTGTTTGTTATGTTTTACTGCATAGTATCGTCATTTAACTAAATTTTGTTTATAATTTTTATATAAACTTAGTAATTAGTTTTGCAAAAGAGCAATTGCCATCTTCTAAGTAAATTGGAACTATGCTTTAGTAATCTTATAAAACATTAAATTAATCTTAAAATTATCTACAAACCATTTAGATAGTAACAGTATAATATTTATCAGTATTTGCCGCTACAACAATGCATAAGTGTCCAAAACCTAGTACAAAAAAATAATATTTTCGAAGTGCTGAGTGAGTAATCAAGATTTCTGATTTTCATGCCTTTATATTTTCTCAAACTCCGCGTGCCATCCAGTGTAGTGCATTGAAAGTTATTCAAAAATATGACCTGTAGGATTGCTGCTGATAATGAGTGCTATAGCCCGCCCTGAAAGTGTTTGTGGTTGCTAGTTTTTCAACCCAGAGAAAGGTCTCCCCTGTCCAGGATTGTGCTTTAAGTGAATGCCAGAACGGTGACGTTTGCTGTCGTAACTATGAATCGTCGTTGACTATGAATGATTGCAGTTTTTCGCCTCCTTCTATCGAAAGTGGTACACTGGCGACCGTGTTTTTTCTCTATTCCTCAAACACAAAATATATAAACATAGACACAAACTCACTCAGATTATGATGTTGTTGATCATTACAATAATGAGAGAAAAAAGCAAACCAGCTACTTGAATTAAACCCACATAAGAACTCACTTCCAAGACATTTGTCCATATGGCATCTATGGTTGTTGAGGATTTGACGTACAATTGTTAAAAATGCAGCCCGTATATGGTTTACCCACTGCAAACACACCAGACTCACATGACACCCTCTTCAAATAGCTTCTACCACTGACCGTGACAAGCAGTACGTGGAAACAAACTGGCCCGATATGGGAGTCCTAATGTTTCGTAGCCGTATGATCCTAGTCCAAACAGCGGAAGGAGAATGATGAATGAGTGTTTTGATACCCACCCTGCTGCCATTTGACTGATTGATACGTTGTAATAAACGAGGCCTAGGATGGAGAATATTGACTAATCTATTTCCATGTTTTGGCGCGGTTTTAGAAGGGTATTCTTTACACTGTTGGTTTCTCTCTCATGGTGGTTTGGCATAGCCATCAATCTTTCGCGTGGTTTTAGCCGTCGGTTAATGTTCGCTGTGCTTACAATTTCACCATAGCAAATAAAGCAAGTAAAGTAACTAAAGTAAAGTAAAGTAAATGTGGAGAACAAGTGTAATCTGTAAAACACTATATGGCTGCTTACATGTGCTACTATAAAAAAAAAAACAAAAACATATAGCTTTAAAAAAATGTGCAGTTCGATCGATGCATCGTTGTGTCAGTTAAGCAAGATAGTGAACAGTTTGCGCTCTCGTCTCTTGACAATGACTTTACTTATGCAAATTGAGGACTGAACATTTTATTTAACTTAAAAAGTGCTTCGTTTGAAATGCCTATTGACATTTCATAATGAAGTGACGGGCTCTTCACACCTTTGCTGTGCTATTTGTTCGTTTCGTTCGTTAGGTATGTTTGAACATCGTTGAAGCAAGTCCGTAAGGACACGGCGTTTGTAATGGTGTAGCCGGATGCAAAGCCCTCTTATTTGTTCGCCTGCATTGCTTCCATTTATTTGTTCTGTGTAATTTTATAGAAAACCGTTGCAGGTGGCAAATCATTTTAACCTATCGGTGTGTTGTGGTCCATCGGTTTATCGAAGGGATAAGTTAACAATGGGCCTTTATCATTACACTGGTCATTCCGATTGATTCAAGCTTTCTTGGTTGATGTTCATGTATGTGTGTATGGGTATACGCTAACGAAAATTAACACACACAAAAACAATGATCGACTTAAAACCACCGTTTGCAGCTGTCGGTTACTAAGAGTATTGACGAAGTCCTTCAATTACCTGTGAAGGCATGCTACCGGTCATTATTAAAGCGCCACAGAAGCTTAGCGTGTTTAGGTGGCACTTAGAAACGATAACAAATACAGAAATGTTCACGTAGCTACGTTAATTTTTTTGACATTTGCCATCACTTGTCATGTCAAGCCATATAACGAAACATCAAAGCGTGTCAGTTCGTTTCTTTGGCTTCCCATTGCCACTGGTTTTGTTTCCAATCGTAACTGATGGGCCAGTTCTCTAGGGATACCGGTGTCATGGTTTAGCGGATTTAAATAATGAACTCCACTGGTGAACATTGTACACGCAATAGGAAGAGAATTGAGGCGCGCTGCACTGCCATTGTACGATGCGGTTTAATGGATAAAATTGTACTTACATGCGCCGCTAGTGATTAATTAGATCATCGAGCTATCTTGCATTGAGATAGGCGGATCAATGGAATGAAAGTGTGAAAGAGGCACGAATAAATCATTTATATTGGACAGTTACCAACAGCGGCAAAAACTGTTGACTTTCGTAATTCAGGAAAAAAATCAAAGAGGTGAAATCAACATTACAGGATCGCCACCGAACGATGTTGGCTTTCAGCTGATTACAAGAAATAGCCGATGTTAAAGTGAATTATGAACACGTTTTCATTCCTTTCATCAATCATGGCTGAAATGTGACGTTTGGGAGGGAGTGAGGTTCGTCATGCAAGTGAATGTTATTGATGAGCGTTTGCTCGTTGAATACTGCCTGAAGTTTGTTCATTCTGAAGCAGCCGGAAGCGCCAAATCTACCGAGTTGACTCGAACAAACATAATTAGACTGTCATTTGGGGGGTAAAATTATAGCAAAAATGCAAAACTGCTTAACGGAAACACCGAAACCTCGTCATCTGTTCTGAAGCAGTAGTTTGGCTGATGGCGTTTCTGATGGAGGAATTATAGTAAAAGTAAGGATGCATAGACACGAATACAGACACATACTAGTACGATGTTGGTATAGCTGGGTTGATTTTTTCTTCGTCTGAAAAGTGAATAATAACAGTGTCAAAGTGTCCATCTAGATAGCAGGTGGCCTGGGTTTCGATGGTGGCGTAAATGGGCTGGAGGGTCTGAAGAGGGTACGGGTAAATCTGACAACCGAATGAAGCAACCTCGAAGTAAATGGATGAAAAATGAGCGTACGCAAGACAAATGTGGTCCTTCTTGGGCGACGCTTTCCTGCTGTAGATGCTTTTTCTCTTTGGCTGTAGCAGGGGTGCGTACACGAAGCTGTTTCCGCAATGTCACGGTTGTTGGCAGAAGTGGCAAAAAGGACAAGAGTGAGCGGGTCAGTCAAAGCAGCAGCAGTTGAAAAGTAGACTCGGTACTCAAGATCATTAATCATTTCGTTATTCGGGTGTCATTTTCAGCCATTCTCGCTTCCAAACAAGCGAAAGGGAGAGAGTGTTGAATCAACAAAAGTTTGTAAGCCGAACCTTTTTTTGCCGCTTTTGCCTAGCCCACGATTTTGTTTCCTTTGACTCTTGTTATTACTATTGATGAGTTCTTGTTGAAGAGCTAGAGCTCTCTATCTGGAAGGAATTATGTGTGATAGGTGATTTACTCCCGGTATGTCACAACTACCTGCATCGAATGATGTTATAGCGTTGCTCGGTATGGCATACCGATGCGTCACAGTGTTTTTTTTTTTGTACAATGGATTTTATTCACCATTTTTTGCGTTTTATCACCAGCGCAGTACACGAAACTCTATACGTTCTCATCAATCTTTACCTGAAGGTTGAACCTCGCACATTTAATTTTGCACGAGTGCGATGAATAGAGTCCCGAAAATTTAACGATTGCTTTTCGCTTATTGAAAAAGAGAAATATTTTATTTAGAAAAATACGATTGTTTATTTTAGAGCACCCGTAGTACCCTCACAATAGGCGCTAACGGATAGATCTCTGATTTCGATCATTCTCGGACCGTGGGCGATCCTCGTTTCTTCAGAAATCATCGATCTCTCTATTTACCTGTCAGTTCGTCAGTCAGTCGTTGACGAATCAAAGCCTAGGCCGATCATCAAAGAGAGAACTGAGATGAGTGATGATAAACACAAAAAAGAAAATGCTGATCCTGGCATGGATGATCGTTTGACAGCAATCATTTGATGTATTTGAGTCACAGACGCTTCTTCCTGTAAACGTAAAGATCAAAAATCGGATCGAAACGGTAGTATAAATTGTTTAAAACGGCTGTCAATCAACCTGGATCAAAAACAACAACATCGTAAACAGCCACACACATACGCACAGCGAAGAACCTCAATGAACACAACAATCGTTTGGTTATAGGTGCGTTTGAGTTGAGGTCGGCACTCTTTTCTACTGCCTGTCTTTCTACATCATGAAGGGTAGAAACGATGTTTGTCTCTAATTCTTTTTTGACATTTTCACTCGTCATGCTTGAAACATCAAAAAGCTGATTTGGCATCTACTGTAAGAAACGAAAAGTAGGAGAAAATACGATAAGTAAGGCAAGAGAACCGGCTCAGCTCATTCTAAGACGATTAATGCCTCCACCGGCACGAAACGGTAGCCAAACGGATTACCAAACTATGCAGTAGCTCGTATGGTATAATTAATTTGATGTTCTTAGAGGGCACAAAAGCTGTTGAAAGTCATTGTGATATGAAGCACGTTTTTTTGTTATTGTCGTTTGTAGATGAGGAGATTTTTGTATAATTTTCTATGCTGCTATTAAGCTTCTATGCTATTAATATTAAGCTGAATTACAAAAGCTGATTTTGTGAACAGAAAGATTTTTTTGTCAAAAATAATTAAATGTAGGTGATATAACTTATATTTGAGCAATCATAAGCAACAACTTAATTAACCTTGCACTACTATCTGGTGAGTTACGTCAGTCGGATAACCAGTCTGAGCTATTTGTATTTACTCTTTTGTATTCCAACTTTTGGAAAATAAAAAAGTCATACCTATAAAATAGAAGGAAAATAAATGAAAAACGTAAGGAATTACATTATACATATCCTGATAATAAATGGTGGTAGTATTTGGTGTGGACTGTAATAGTGCCGGAGATGTCATGTTACATCATGCTGATGGATAATGTATAATGACGCCACGATATCCGCCGAAGATACACTGTTCATGTGGCACGAACCAGGATTTTCGAGGGTTTCCAGTGTGAGAAAAACTGCCGATTGTCATGCTGAACTAATTTGTATAGCCAAAACATTATCGACGAAATGTTACAGTAATAATGGACCGTCATTAATCATTCTACCCGTGGTGCCCGGGTGCTTTGGTACATTGTATGGGAGGTGTTTCATGCAAGCAGATCGAATGGTAGAAGATAGACAAGGCAAACCGTAGGAGGTAGCCATGAGGAAAAATAGGGAAGGGTGTTCAAGCTCACAGGATACGTTCGAAACGGAAAAGAGAGAAGTGGAAAATAGATCCCAAAATAATCCGACAAAAGGAACAGGAAATGGGAGGATATAACCGCTGTCATGAATCAGCAAGATTTGGTAGTCATTTATTTTGTTCTAAACCCCGGCACGGTAGTGGTTCCGGTGATGATTCTTCTGTGTGTTTGTGTGATTAGAATGGTTAATGTTCTTTACTTTGTGTTGTGCTGGTGTATGCTGGGTGGAACTTTGATGTGGCAGATTTACTCTTAAATATTCATCGATCTTTTTGCCCGGGTGTCAATTATGAAAAATTAGCGGTCTTAGTAACTCGACATGATGGCAGATGATAAATAAAGCGATTATAACGAAAACTAAAACAAATAGCTCAGTGCTTTCTCCTGTGTTTTTTCATTTGTGTTCCATAGCGCCTTGTGTGACCTTTCCATTTTTTGGTGTTATCGTTATGAAGTGGAAATATTCGTTCCGCTGAGGTTGTAGTGCTTTAGTGAAAAGATCACAAATGATCGGTATTCGAAAACGAGCCAACGATCGCTCATTAGCATGCGTCGATCGTTTCATTATACCGCATAATGGATTGGGTTGTGTCGCTTTCGTCATTTGCATCGACCAAATTTTGCCTGGTTTGAATTTGAAAATTCCGACTATTTCGTTTATCAAAGCAACACGGGTTGGTGAATGCGTGTGATCGGCAAAAAGCTCACCCAAAATGCGATGTCATCAATAGATTGGTAAAAGCCACCGTGCTGGTTTAACAACCATTTGAAGTTAACCATTTGCATACGATTTGGTTTTCGGTGAAACCTTTCTGGGATCACCGCTACTCACCAGACAACAGCGGAAGCATAGCAACGCTACTTCAAACGATCGTTTGACTTGATTATTCGTTTGTCGAAAGAAATATGAGATTTATGGAAATTTACTCGCTAGGGTTCACTTTCAGATAAAGTAAGCAGGTGTGATTTATTGAGCACAAGAAAATAAGTACATTAAATGTAAATGGATGAGGTTGTGAATGTTAAACATAGATATGCTAATAATCGCATAAAGTTTCCAAAAACTGTGTGTAACACAAACGAGAGTGGCACAAAGTAAGCAATAGACATGAGTATATTAAATTATCCACTTAGAACACTTTTATTATAATAATAACTGTTTTACTATTCAACGTCAGTCCAAAAATGTGTAGCAGGTATGCAATCAATCGTGAAAAAAAATAATGCGGTACACCTTCAACGAATCCGTTTCATTCATTTCATGAGGCGATTTGATCTCATATTGTATCACACTAACCAAAACTCAATGTTGTCACCTGATCTTAAGTACTGCACCCATTTCCCAGTCTCATCGGTTTTAGGTTACAATGTGATGGTGGGTGTGTGTGTGTGTGTAGGACATGTTGGCGAATGACGCATAGAGTAGAGGACGGCATTCGGTTAGCCATTTATGTCATGTTATTGCTCCTTCCTTCACTCAATCGATGTTCGGTCGCTAGTGAGCCATGAAATGTGTATGAATTTACGTTACCCTTAACGACGCTGTTGGAGGGAAATAAAATGCGGGTAAGAGATCGTGACAAACACACCGGCTGATAACCGTTTCATAATGAAAAACAACACATTCGAGGTATGTTTGTATATGTGCAGGAGAATGAGAAAGACAGAGAATGGCTGTTAGGGTAAAGCAGGAGAAGAGAAACAGATTGATACAGTGCACAGAGTGAAAAAGTATGGCTAGCTAAAGGGGAGCAAGAATTATCGTTATAGCCATCAATATAAATAATCCCAAATTTATAGAGAGAAGAATAGATAAAGGCGAACCAAGCGGTGAAGCTTCAATATCCAGCAGCTCGGGTTGCTGACTGGCTGGCTTTTTATGTGTTTACGTGTATAATTTCGGCCATAAATAACAAAGTAAAATCCAATCCCGGGCAGCTAGAATGGATATTGAAACTAATAAAAAGTCGTAAAATAAATTTTCACTTTTCACTTAAGATAATTTATGCCTCACTTTATTTGCCTTGCTTTTCGCTTACTCGTTCGCTTCATCCATCGCACCGATCATCTATTTGGATGATACGGTTAGGGTCACTACTGCAAGACGTTTACCTTCAATTTCGACAGCATCGTTTTAGTTTATCGTTATCGGCAGTTTCTATAGGTGCAATTAACCTTTGTGATCCTGATCGCAGTTTGCGTGGCAGGTGTTAACAGAAGTGTTGGTTGTTACTGTCTTTTACCCTTTGTAGCTTAAACTATTCAGCGTAAAACAAATATTTGAATTAGGAGTGTTTGTTCTTAACGTAAAAAGCTTAAAGTTTTGCTAGTAGCTGATGCTCTCTAATTGGTAACTCCAATATGATTTTTGTAAATTCACAACAATTGGTTTACAAATAAGTCGTTTGAAGAGAAAAACAAATGACAAACACGATCTTCACAGCGCAAAAAAGATGTTATAAATTTAATTAGTTTTTATTAGAACTAATAAACCTTATGAAGCGATCTTGACTCGATAGGAAGAAAATCAAACCGTTTTTTATAAAACTTGGGATCAATTTATACAAACAATAATGTGAAACTAGTTGAAGCTACGGAAAAAATAAAGGCCGTTTAATTAAATCACGCAAAAAACCGGAATCACTCCATTAAAGTCGGATGAATGAAGCATGTTACCTTTTCCGAGAAAATATCTAGAAAACGGTAGTGATCGTTACTGAGCAACATTTCTTATACGAAAATATGATGTTATATTGGGATTTAATGTTTTTTGTTGTATAATATAATGTTAAAATGAATTAAAATATAAAACGTGCTAAAATGTTAGACATAAAGCATGTTTTTATTAAATTTCCATTTTGCACATAGAACATGAATCAAGAAACCACAGAGTGTATGACGAAATAATATGGTGATACTTTAGTATGTCAAAAAGGAATTAGCTTTTAAATTTTGCGTAAATTTCATTGGAAATGATGAATATGAAATATTCATGCATAATTAGTAATTATCTAGTTTTACATAGATGACATAACTAAAGCTATGATGTAATTTATTGAATTATTGTTCAAATTAAGTGAAACTTAAATTCCTACAAACGGTCCTAGCTGTTATGAACATGTTTCAATTGCTATAGAAATCCTCATAAAGTAATGCTCAAAATGATTGGATAATTAATGTATTAACATTTAAGTATTGAAATATTGATGTAGATGTATTGATGTATATCTTGATTGCAAATCGACCTCTAACGTTGGGAGTTTTTGGGTCCTTATGTTCTGGCGCTCATGTTTGAAATGTAATGAGGATGGTTCATTCATTCGCTCATGTCACAGAGACGATTGTTGGCGTCATTTTATTTCTATCTTCTACATCCACGTTTGGCATTGAAGGTACTTTAAATGATTGTCGTCAGTCATCACAAAAATACGGTTGGTGGTGCTTCTGCACATCTCCGTATCAGTCAAACTGTCTCCTGGTGTCGCATTTGGTCGTGCAGCGCAGATTAGATGACGCTGACAGCAGTAGCTGGAGAAGGAAGCGGATAGCTACATCTAGTAGTTTGGTGTCAGTTTAACAAAAAAAGAGCTTGCACTCACACAACTAAGGTAAAGTGACGAGCGATCCATTTGAAGAGTCGTTCGTTTTTCTCTGTGCGTTGTGCTTCTGTTGAATAATGAATGTGTCCTGTACGAGTGCTGGAGGACATTTTTCTTACTCTCCAGATCGTTGGCGGAATTTCACCACCATCGTTGCGCAAACGACACGTTCCTTTTCCAAAGCGCAACATCGAAAAACATCGGCTGTCATGTGCCAATGCCAAACGTACCGCGTGTGTCAAGCAGGCCATGACCAAAACGACCAACCACCGCACATGCCGATGATGTGTGAGTATATGTCTGTGTGAGAGTAATCAAGTAGTTTGAACGTGGAAACCGATTTTTCGTTTTTAACGTCACACTTCCTCCCATCCACTATCCATGAAAGAACTGAGGATTCGTTACTAGGCAGCCTCGCATCGTTTTGAATTGATTTTAACCTTGTCGTCCAATTGTGTCCTGTACTCTGTAAACGGTCCTATAGGTCTGTCCTGTGCAATACAAACAAATTCTTTTTGTCGCTACAGAAGAGTACTACCGCTCCTCAGTTAGAGTGCCTTGATTGACGGATATAATAAAGAGTGACATACAAAATAAATAAAAGTAGCAATTTTACATAAAATTAATGTTTTTCTCTTGAGCCTTTTACTCTTTGCCGTTGTCATCAGTTGGTCGATCGGCTGGTAAGATTGATGGATCGAATGACAAAAGCTCTTACCCGCCGAAACAGAACACGATGCATAGAATGGTGTGTATGGCAAAGGTCGTAAGCTAGGCTTGTCAACTTGTGAAAGGACCGTGATGGAAGGCAGTCTGGGGTTCTGGTTAATGTGTAGGTTTTGTTTAACGTATGAAAAACCATTCAATTTGGAACGACTTAAATTTATCGCACGAGTTTGCAGGCCAGGACGAATCGAAGATATTTATCTTTTATACGTTTGCAGTTTTAGCAGAAAATCAATGAAAACAGTAGCGTTGAGTAAGATTCGTCTGGAAAATCATAGCTACAAAAGTTTGCAAAAGTAACCGTAGGCTAACAAATCTGAACTACTTTATACAAATAAAAACAATTGCAAAGGCCCACAATAGTATCATTCATGATATACCTATATCACATCACTTAACGCTATCAGTATTTGCAAATTCAATCAGTAAAGATGCTTCGAACTCCAAAACAAAATAGCTAAGGGTTTGGCCTTAAATGGATCTTCTTACATTCTGTGCTAGTCACAGGTTGTATGACATTGAAGCTTGATATCTAATTTAAAATTTAAATACAATAGCCTGTATCTACCTGTACATTGATTCACTGTTGCCCGGTTTTCCATCAATCGTCTTCAATGTCACTCAACAACCGCATGTTCCGTTCACTGCTAAGCATTTTGCATCACGGATCTGTTTGCGCTGGTAGATAGAACGATGAGATTCTTTCATCCTGTGCCGTCTGCATCCAGAGGTCGCACAATGTTTGGCTTTTATTGTGACCGCTGTCAATTGTGAAGAGACCTAGCCCGATACATTTTAATTGGGTCCAGATTTGTGCATCATTCTGCGACATGGACGTTGTCTTCGGCTCTGGGCTTATGGGCTGACTGGTGAAGCTTTTTGTTTATTTGATGTGCGGCCTCCTTTGTCTTCAGCTTCTCGTTCTAAATGCCCACCGCAAATTCCGGCAACAATATATATGTATAAACCTTGATCACTTTGACAGGATATCACTGTCAGTCAAGTTGGATCCGACAGGGTTTCGATTGTTGTTCATATGCGCTGATCGGCGGTACTTTTTTTGTAAAGCAGTTTCAAATTCTGCAGAATTTTCTGTTTGGCAATAAATTTTGATGAATATTTACAACCACGACGACCACATTCAACGAGTCGACAAACGGTTTGAATGTTTTGGCTGGCAGATATGCGTACGTATGATCGAATAACGATCGAAGAACCAATTGAATTGAGATTCAAAGGAGAGTAGTCTCCATGGGTGATGTTGGGACTCATTTAGAGGGATTAGTTGAATGATGCTCTACGGTGATAGTAGCATTGTAAAATAAGTCCTTATCACTCCTGTTACTATTATATTTAAGTATGTGAATTTATTTTAAATAATTAGTTTAATGTTGATTCACTTCTCAAAAGTAATTTATTTAGATTAGAAACTATAAAGAATATTGACGTGCCAAATGAAAAAATGTGTCATTTATGAGGTACTATTTCAATTGTTGATATTCAATCGAAATTCAACTAGGGACAGATGCATACAGATACAGATACAGATCGCAGATGAAAAAAAAGTGCACGAAAGTTGTAACTCTTAACTAAACTGATAACATAAACAGCACATAATACGGTTGGTTCTCTGGTGTAGAATGGTAAACACATATTAATTGTGAATTGTGTTTGTGAAAGTAGGTTAGCAGTAATATCTAAAACAAACTAAACTGGCCAGAAACAACTATGAAAATGGTTATGGTAAGACGAAGCAAAACACCCTTGTCTTGTCGGGAAAGTGTAAGGAATGTGAATTATGTAGCCTTACATGTTCAACAGGGACTTGGCTGTGATGATGGTGTGTCTGAATATGACAAATAGTATAAATCTCCCAGTAGCGAGAACCACTCTAATGCAATATATACTTCTCACTTTTGTCACAAAGGCTCATCCTTGGCACAACTAGCACAGAGGGACCGAAAACCACAACGATTATTCATTATGAATGTCCGAATCTCGTCGAGGTTGGAAGAAACAGTTCAGAAATAATGTATTGAAGTAGGAATCTTGTTTTAAACAATCTTACTGCTTCCAACAAGACTCGTCGAGGCCGTTGAATGTAATATTGGTTATGCTATCTTTCATATTGAATACCTTCTAAAAAAGCAGTTTGTTCACTTTAGTATGATGGTGTATAAAATAACAAGTTAAGTTATCCTGTATCCACTATTATTACTAGACTTACGGAATTGTTGTCCTTTTTCAAAAGGTTTTTAAATGTATTGCACTTCACTTTATGACTATTATGGATAAAAAAAAATTAAACGATCATAAGTGCCTCGGTTTTAACACATTTAATTCTTAAACTGTTCCGTTGCTAAGAACAGCAAAATCGGCCCGATGACAAGCATTAAGCGAGCAATCGTGCTCAATCGGACCATACGGCTGCAACACGGAACATCATTTACAGCATATTTTAGCCTGGCTCTTTCGGGCTGTCGACAAGATTGCTCCGCCGTCGAGTCGTCAAGGATTGGTGCCCATATCGAGTTGTCTTCTGCCGCCAGATTTCCACTTGGCACACAAACACATAAGATCGTCGTGTGACCACCAGTGACAAACACACATACTCATGCATGTGTAAGAAGCGAAGCGAGAAATGAAATGAATTTAGTGAAATTATTTATGAATCTGTTGAGAGAAGACAGGCATCGAAATAATTTACATTGATTTATGTGACAATTTACAGTTTCTTTCCACATCTCTTGCAATCTGTCCGTGCGTCGCTCGATCTTGCCCTCCGCGCAAAACCCTTGCACGATTGCGATTGTGCTCTTTTTTCATACAAACTTATATTATACATACGGTCTCTCGGTTACTTCGTTACTCGCCGGTTATCTATCACTCACCTCAAGCCGAAACGATGATCTTGGGAGGCAGACTGTGGGATAGAAGCACGGCCAGCGGTTCGGGTTATGTGTTCGTTTTGGTTTTGGTTTCATGTTTTGCTTGTAGCTACCGTTGAATCTTTCTGGTTGGCAGAGGCGTCGTGAGTGCTGGCACAAGGGTAAAGTGAAGTAGCAGAGACCATTTGTCATATGATGTACGTCTTCCTTCGGTACCGCGTTTTTTTTTTCAAGTTGCCGCGTTTGATGTGTCTCTCTAAAAAGGGTAAACTTGAGAAAGTTGAAACGAGATGTTAAAAAAAAGAAACAGCCAAACCGGAGGGGATAAGCGTGGAAAATATACCTAAAAAAAGGTGCTGTTATTGTCTGAACTTGATATGTTAATATGTTAAGATGAATAGTAGTGAAAATAAAACTATGCAGGTTTAGAATTGGGTAAACCTTAATTATACAAGTAACCTATAATTACACTTTGTACATTTTTTAAACTTATCAGTCATAGAAAGCCAAATCCATAAAAGCCTAAGGCTGGCCTTGACATACTTTGCCAGACTTTAGTTGTTGTGCCAAACAAGAAGAAGAAGACTCACATTTTTTGATAAGTGTTATGAATACACTCAAACTATGAACCTAAATGAATAAAATCTATAAATCACTTCGCCAAACAAACATAGCAGATATTCTTTACACAATGGAAACTGTAGAAATATGGAAAATTAAAAAAATATTTAAGGTAAATGTTCTGTCTCTTCGGGTGTTCATAAATGTGTATTTTATAACCGGCTGTAAAACAAAGTATGTTATGGACCCAGGGTGCATCGAATTCAATCATTCTTGTAAGTAAGTTTTCATGACTACTTATATTGGGATTGTTATGGATTTAGCTATTTTGAAACAAAACAACATTGAAATAAAAACAATTTAATTGTTGTTATATGTAAGACTGAAACTTTTCACATTTTTTTAAGAATCCCTGCAGTGTGGAACTTTTTAAGACAAACCTACAAGTTTGTCAATGGTATTGGCCACAAAAATCTACCAAAAATCCCAATGTTTGCTTTTGTTACGGATGAAATCGATACTCTTTGACTCTTTATCCCACCAGCGCTTCAGACTATTTTGAGCTCAACATTCTATCCAATTCGTATCACAGCAGCATCACTTCAACTGGACTGAATACTTCATCATCATCAATGCCGCCGAAGCCGTTTCATAGTACCCACCGGCGGTCTTTCTTTGTGTGTATGTGTTTTTTTTAATTTTCTTTTTTTGTTTACATTCTTCACCTTCCTGTCCGTCGTTTTCGAAAGCCGACGGGAGCAAAAGAAATCGCTCGTTAATCGGCTTATTGTGTACACGGAGGGAGAAAATCTATCAAATCATTCTTGAAATTGTCAGTCATTCATCTTATTTGACATGTGACGAATGGAAAAGACAGACACATTTCTTTCGTCGCACAAATTCAAGTCATGTTTCATTCATTTTTTGTCCGTTTCTTCTCCAGCGGCATAGCTGCTTGAGCCCGCTCGCGAACCTTCACTTTGTTGCGACCTCGTACACGTTCCCGCAGCCGCAAATATGCACAAAAGAATATAGATCTGTCTGCTTCGTTCTAGGCAGGCAGGCAGGGCCGGTTGCTGAGTGCTTGTCAGTTTCTCAACTTTTCCCGGCTGTCACTGTCCAAGCAGGCATGGCATCCATCGCCAGGGACACACAGCATGCATTTATCTTCAATCTACTGTAAGCAAAATGCACAAATAGGGATACATACAAATACAATCACACACATACATAAATATGCGCAACACACACGCGTACTCACCGTTCCACTAGTGGAATGATAGACAGGGTGTTTCCGGTGCAGAACAAGCGGGTGACAGTCAACAGTCAAGTGGTGAGACGTTTTGGTTTTTCAATCGACGGCTTTTCTTTCAAACGGAGCGCACTGGTGTCGTCTGGTTGGTGTTTATTCAGTTTGTTCTCATCGCCATCCATCCGTTGCCATCTACTGAAGTGAATGATGGAATCTGAAGCACTGCTACTCCACCGCCGTGTTGTTTGGTGTCGTTTGTTCGTTTGGCATTTTTAATTACTACCAAGACATATGGTGTCACATTGTTTGACCGATGGATTTTCACCGTTTTTGTCTGTACACTTTAGCTCTCAAGCTATTCCCGCTATGGCACAGTAATGTTTTCATGTGCGCACGGAATGCTTTCGATCGACTGAGTGAGCGATCTTCAGCCGGCAATCGTCGAGCACGGGTTACAAGATGGTTTAATTACGGTAGCATATAATTATTATTCTTCATCTTTCCCGCAACGACCTATGTGGTCGTGTCGGCCTGTACAGGCTTACGAGACTTATTTGTACCATTCAGTCCTTGCTACGTGGGAATGGTCCGGATGGGAATCGATCCCGTTCAGCCTTGTAGGAGCCGGCGCGTATATTGAATACACCACCAGATTAGAACCACCAGGCACACCACCCAACTGTTTAAACATTGTTTTCAATATAAAAAAACAACAGTTGTTTGTTTGATACTTGGGCTTAACTTTTGATGTACAATAAATGTAAGAATAATCAGAAAATGTGGTTAAGGCACCATGAAACAGTAATTATTGATTGCATACAGTTGCTTGAAATATTATGTGAACGATAATAGTACCATCGTACTGAAGGTTACGCTTAACAAGGAATCCCAATAAAACTAAATCAATAAAAATACTTTATAGGGCTCTTACCGGGTGGTATAGGTATTACAACATGAACCGTGCAACACAAATTTCTGATAAATCACTAGGCAGGTCAACATTAGGGTCGGATTTATTGTTAAAAAACTGAGATTTTAAATCATAAGTGTCAGCTTCTGGTATAATAAAGGAATATATTTACTAAACAATATCAACGCCAAACGTTCGAAATGTCTCATAAAATCTTAAAACATTTTTTATTAACATCCTGCTGTGTTGTCTCATTTGCCAGAAGGACCTTGAAAGATGTAATTACCCGATCGTTAAAGATATTTTCACTCAATTTGAGATTTATGGTCAATCCACGCGAGTTATTACCATAACCTCCAAAGTATGCTGATTGAGCTGGTAATTTTGTTTGTTCCGATCCTTGCACTGAGAAAGGTATTGCAAGTTAAAGACCTAGATTATTTGAACGATACGGCAATACGGCTATTGAACTGGTTCTACAGACGAATCCTTCTCGGAGAGACACCAGGATTGTAACCGATACGATAGCCTTTAGTTCAAATTGGGCACTATGTCTTCTTTTGAAAAGGCCTTGTACATATGGGTTTGCTACTTTGGGTTTTGCAATGTATATGTTGAGCATTTGTCATCCTATTTCGTTTCAATGATACCTTTTGTTTGTTTTTTGTAGGATGTTTTTTTGTAACAAACCCGCTATTAAATATGTGTAGCCAAATAAATAGGAATAACATTTGTTCTTCTCCCAAACCTACACTGGCATGCTTAGTGATTTATTTTAAATGCAGTTTCTTTCATTTTCGGGGTGGGTTTCCTTGTCACTGATCTGTCCAATTTAACACACAACATAGTTCAAAATATCCCGTAGATAGCCGATAATGATCAATGTAAAAAATGTGTACCAATAAACGAATGAAAAGGGCCGGGTCTTTCCATGCAAGGGATCTGGTTATATTTCTATTATGTAGGAATCCCTGTCGTTTGCCATGGTTCCACTATTGCACCAGTGTTATGTGGTCTCACGCTGATATGGCTCCTTGCAGTGTGATTTATTGAATTTTACCAAATGTTTGCCAGTTTTCCCTAGGATTGATCATTTCTTCTCTACAGGAGGTTCCAGTCGCACCCAGTACGATAAAACTTAAATGTGACAATGCGAATGAAGGACTGACCTTGCTTGTTGCCGAGTTGACACTGATGACAACGATCTGAGACCTATTGAAGGATATTCAGGGGCTCTTTTCAAAGAGACAAATGGTCAGTTTATTAGGTCATTGTGTTACCAATACAGTTAGCGTGCAGAATGAATCGGAAGAGAATAATATTTCACTGGTGTCAAATCCTTATGGTCATTACAATAGCATGCCCCTAAGCCAAATGAGAAGAGAGATGAAGTGAGGTTTAAAACGATGAACGTTCAATCTTTATGCTCATCAAACAATCTTCTTTTAAGTAATTGTTGTTTGCAGCGGCTAGAAATTGTTTGACACTCTTCTCAACATAGCGGGAGAGAAGTTAACAAATTTAAAATCAGAAACCAAAGGTGATCTTGAGTGATAGATAAGGGGAAAGCAAAAACAAGGCCATGAACCAATTTCAAATAACGAAGTAAAGGGCATTTATGTTATCTATTGTTTCTTTACAATACTTTTTTCTTAGGTAGTTTGCTCTAAGAACGATTAATCTTTTAAAACGCTTCTTCTGAGAATGGCATTTTCATGTTAGCATTAGTTTTCAGATGTCATTATTTTAATAATTATGTGGTTAAGCATAACAAACTTCACTGGGTTCGGTTGTTTGATTAAGTATCATTCTTTTATATTTGTGTAATAGTGTTGACCCTTATACTGTATGCAGTTAACTCATGAGCAAAATTATAACAAGTACTATGAAATTGTAAGAGAAAAGCAACATGATTATGTTATGATTTCAGCATAATCTTAACCATCGGTAATTTATAAAGTAATTGAAAAATGTGAATTAAAACACACAAACTTAGAAACGCTGGTGGTAATACAATGGTAGACTATAAAGTTTACCCAGAGGCTTCAAAAGATTTTCTCGCAATTACTATTTATTATGTATTTTCAATGTAACTTATGCAATTACGAGAAAAACATTACAACAAAAATTAAAAACAATCGCAAAGGGAATTCCTTTTACTGTGTTACTTGGTGTTGCGTTTGATTTATAGCTTATCGATTCAAGCCCACCCTTATGTACGTTGACCAAATAAATTTACGTATCGCACAATTTGACCGCTAGTACTCATAAACAAGATCTAATTTATATCCCCACCAACTGAATCATTCGTACACAGACGCAAACTTTGGGTACTATTCATTTTGACCCAGGCTTATTTAATGGTAGCAGTGCATGTGTATTCATGTGATCTTCTATACAAAGCTCAATATGACCAAATTTTGTTGTTGTACTTGCTTTAAAGTTTCCTAGGATCATACAGAGTTAATCTAGTTTTTTTTTCTGATAAGAGTGCACCATTACAAACGCTTAAGGTGCCACCACCGAATCGTGCGTAATGTTTATGATTTATAGCAATAATTTGATGTTTCTTTGATGTTGATAAGTACCAGTTCGGGATTTCGAATAACTGATACGGAAATTCAACAACAACACATATGTAGCAAGTGTTATTATTGGAATCTGTATCATTGAATTAGAAATTCAATTTTCAAGCAGAAACCTAGGAGGGATCAAAAGAACATCATTAGTTAAATGGTATTTACGTTATTTGCGGTTTGTGTTGAAGTTTATTTTTCGATTTTTTGTCCCATTACAATATTGTCTGATTGTCGTGATTGAAAAGTTATGAAAAGACCACCCAAAGCTTATGTTTTTTTATTATTTGCGTTTTGCATTATTTTTAATAACATGCATTGCGTAAACTAGCTATTTGATCATGTCGTCTATACAGGCTTACTAGACTTTATTTTACCACGTTTCCAGATAGTCAATTGTTGCTACAGCGGGGTGCGGGAGGGGGGTAGGGCATTGCGGATGAGAATTGAACTATGTCCGGCCCTTACAGGCGATGGACCGCTTATTAATTCGACCATCTGGCTGCTCTTGTTAAACTACATATCTTTATGAAAATCAATTAATCTTGTTAAATCACAATGTGTTTAATGTCCCTAATGTAGTAAATATAATTTTGAAAGATGTTTTAAAACGTTTGTGCATACGTGTTACAATGTTATTTACTGCGCAATTTTGTCACTTTGACTAGTACTTTGGTGTTAGTCTTTGTTTGATTGAACTTTTTCGCTATCGGTAATCCTAAAACTGTTTGATCATAAATTTCTTTTTGATTTCAAGCAACTAAAAACGATTTTTATTTGAGTGATTTCTGTTAGGTTTCATTTTCGGTTTGGTACAACTCGATGGTCGAAAAACGAAAACAAATGCAAGTGCCACTGATAGATGAGGGTCATAAACCATATGCATGCCGCACAGCACACTTGAACTGTCGCCAACGCAATGCGCGACAACTGCGACCCGAACGTAGTACACCATCACATCGGTATTATAATGACGGACTGGAACCGGATGTTCAATTCATAAATTTATGCGTCTAGGGCTGTGAAATTTGCTGACAGTTTCAGCGGTCTCGCGTGAAGCGATAAGGTGCATTAACGAAGTGAAATGACATGTTAGTTAATGAGTTCGTAATGGTGATGCTTGGTAATGCATCACCGCGATCAGTCGGCGGCACCATACCCATTCCTTTCCCGTGACCCATTGCAACGTTAACATGTTACCGCCATCGCGTTTATGTTTCAGCCCAACAGCTTTAAATGTACGGCTGGATGGTAGTAGTGGAAGAGTGTCCCTGCAGTGGTTTGCCGTCGCGTGACTAAATGTTCGTTATGCACTACTACGGCAGTGGTGATCAATTATGGGTCGCAACTGCTTTACTTGCCGTATCCGTCGCAGCTCATAGCCATCGCGGAGTCATGTCGGTCAAACACTCGACAAAACCCTCTAAACTCAAGATGCCGATGACAGTTGGGACGGACAGTTACCTCTCCTACCTACCCGTTGTCGAACCTATGCGTGTGCTCGATAAATCTTGAGGCAGAGTTTCACATCACTATGCTGTTGCTACTGGCTGTCGTATCTGGCTTGGAATCATGGCACGCCACATGGCAATTTATCGTGATTTTGTGGCCTGGATATGTGTGTGTGTGTGTGTGTATGACATCTATACATTAGCGCTGCAGTTTTTGTAGTTGCTCTGTTTTGTTTAGGTGTTGTGTTTGTACACCGCTGGGGGTTGGGTTGTGCCATTTGAGCTACCATGAGTTAATAAATAAATCACATGCTTTTTCATACAGACTACCGACCATTTTTCAAACAATCTCAATCTCTGTCTTTCTTCGAGTTACAAATTGTCGTTCAAATGTGGAAAGCCTGTTGCCTGATAAATGCTTCTTAATGATCTTTGGAGTTTCGCGGCGTAAACTAATTTGAAAAATGATTATTATTCGATTGAAATGTCCAAAACTCAAATTACTTCAACAAACAAATCTTCATTATGATTTATGAATTATAATTTAAAAAAAAAAGCATTGATACTAGAAAAATAAAACAGGATTATATTTAATGATTTTATACTTGTATACAAATTTAATTCATGTGGTTTAATTGTGTGTAATACCTACATTTGTGGGTGAACATTTCAATTAGCATTCAAAATGATAAAGAAGTTAAAATAGTACAACACATTCATTTTTTAAGTGGCGTTTTACTCAGTGGCGATTCATACCAATCACACAAGAAAGTCTCGATGTCTTATCGAGTGGGTCAAGCAGCTGAATATGGAAAATAATTTAATTCCAAAACTTTGTAGACTCCAACGCCCCGGTTCACCCGGAGAGCGCGCAACTCAGACTCCGTTTATGGGTTGATTAATGTTACACAAGCTAAACCATATATAAACACGGTACGCTCGATGCCGCCATAAAACCGCATAAAGTAAATTGTTTTCGTGTCGTGGCGAAGCAGTGGGGAGAAAAAATCCATTTAATGTCACACACCACTCGTTCGCCGTTCCTGCAGTGTGCACCTCTAGGTGCGCGATGACTGAAGCGGCTGTAGGTGCCGAAGGTAAAAGAAGCTAGTAAGCAGGCATGTGAGTAAGTGAGCACCATGTTAACTGATCATAACAATAAATTCAAGTCTACACAACTTCATCCGTTTCCAACGGTGCGCCATTATCTCACCCTCGTTACGAAGGCAGACCGGGTAAACCTGATGAAAAATGAGTAGCTTTAGCTCACACCATCCGCACCACACTGGTGGTACGCAACTGCCAGGTCTTGCGTTCCAACCACACGGCTATTGGTTTCCGTTTCCCGCGCGGCGCTCATATCTGGCATTTAATTTTCTTAAATGATATCTCACTCTCAGTCAGTTTAATGAGCAGTATAAGACAATTTCTACTGCCGTCACTGCAGCTTTGCTTAACATTATCGTTATTATTGCTCCCATTGCCGTTGCCATGGACATGGTGCAATTTCTTTTATCGCCATTTTAGACCATGAAAACTGGCGCACATTACTAGCGCGATTACGCCCTATGTCGTGGGTGCGATGCTGTTGTTCTTCGCCGCGCTCGAACACAGTTTGCTAGATTTATGGCTCCTTTGCTTTTCGTAGCAATCTTCCTTTCCACTTTCATTTCGCTGGCCGCTGCAACCCTCGCCACGCTAAAGATCCTGAGATGTTGGCACGAGTGACATTAATTTATAAAATAATTACCCCGGCAGCGACAAGAAAATAAAATATTACCACTATATGAGAGTGGTTTTCAGCTCTACGACGAGATGTATTAAAGAGTTCGGGCTTTTGTTTATTGGTCTGGGATTTTAGATGGAATGGAGGTCCTATATTTACCATACTTTATACTCTGCAGCACCAAGGTTAGAAGCGTAAACGTTTCTAAATTTACATCTTTTACAAATACGATGAAACATCATAAAAATATCAGTGGATTCCTATGCTGTTACAATGGATGTAAATTAACCATATACAACAAACGTGAAATTAGTGAAGATGTCTTTTGATCTTTTTACTGCTTGCCTTAAGCTGTTTGTAGGTAGAAGCTTATTGTAGTCCGTTGAATGTTGATTCTTCTTCTTCCTTGTAGTGTAGAACTGTCAAAGTCACTGATTACCTGGGCTATCTGTGTCTTATTATTTTGTAAATAACAGTGTAGTTAGTCGTGTGTATGGGTATTTAAATCGAGATTTGAACCCATGTTGTATAACTTGACCAGTGTTCCACAGGACCTTGCTGCCTGTATGATCGAATTACTTTTTGTAACGCCAAATATTCTATTTAAATTATATTTAAATATATTTTCGAAATATTAAGGCCGTATATTCTGTGTTGTTGAACTGAAACCGTTATCAGCCTAGACCATAGTAGCCTCAAGCTCAGTTATGTTAGTTGAGAGCGATATTTATCTGAGCAAATGTGTCGCTGGCTATTCATGAGCAATATTTGTGTACAGTTTGTAGATCCCATTTAGCGCGTTGCAATGAACAATATTGGATAAAATCAAAGTAATATAACATTTATCAAAAAAAAAAAAAATAATAATTGTAGCATTTTGGATGATGTAATGGCGCAAACGAAAATGTTTGCATTTATTAAAACCTGTATGCTCGTATCAAAAGTATTTAGATGTGTACGCTCGCTTCACAAACATGTCAGAAGCTATCGGCAGCTACACTAGAAGTGCAGAATAAATATTGTTACAAAGATTTTGAATCTCTATCAAGTGCCTCTTTGAACGCTTCTTTGGATTGGAAAAGAAAATATAATTACACCACGGGCGGTCTAACTTCATTCAGTGGTGGAAAAGAAATGCCAAATGAACATTTTCATACCACGGTACATTGGTAAATGGGAGAAGCATCAAATACGCGTTGGTAGACGGGAAACCAATGGTGTTTCCTCGAGGACCTCTTCACAGGACCGCCTTCGGTATGACCGGCCTTGGTGGCCACCTTAGCGAGCGGAAGATGAGCATGCTGGCAGTGGTTGATTATGAGGATGGTTTCAGCGGCCCGTTTCATAAATTGGGTGTGGAAAGGAAGTACCGTCTGAGTGCTGAACGGAAAATAATTATGGACCATTGCCACCTTCAGTGTGGCGCAGTGATTTAATTATATCATAGTGTTCTCTTCAAAATACACAACCGAAAGGCGGTAGAACACAAAATGAACATAATTGTACACCTTTATTTGAATTGCACGTGAATGGAAAGAAAAAAGCATAATATTGGTGGAGTATAATGAGCTTATATAGTAGATAATATGATAGATAATAATGTTTTGTTGATGTGGAAATTTGGTAAAATTACTAATCTACTATTTTTTAAACATATATTGAAAAAAAAACTCGACAATCCCGATAGAAATAAATCTAACAATACAATCAACTAGTCCAACTCACATCGTTTCGTTGATTAATACATAATAAAACCAAAAAATGAAAAGGAAGATAAATGAATCCTTTCTTAAGCCAATGGTGTTAATTTGAGTAAAACAGTGAGCTGCCACCTTGGCTCAGCTTGAAACGCATTGTACAATGAAGCGACGGCTCTTTTCTGTTGAGTTCTCAAGTGTTCTCATCATTTTTCCATTACCCAAACCTACGAGAAACGAAATGCCTCCTCCTCGCTACGTGTAAACTGCTAGCGGAAACCATCGGCGGCCAAGAACAAGGCACTTCTGTTCCCCGCGTCAAATATAGGGAAAAGCGAAGCAAAGTAAAAAACGAAGAAAATAGTAAAGACAGAAAAATCAACTAACCGGCATAAAGGCCCCTAAACCCAATCTATCGCAATCTGAGCTGCATGTCCGACTGTCGGAATCGAGTGTAATTTTGCTGTCAGAATCGTGTTATTTTCCACTCCAATCTGCGGCATTTCATTCTCTCTGGGCATGTAATCTTTCATCCATGCGTCTGCGTCGAGCTTGGTTAAGGTATCAGCGAGGTATTTAGCGGCAGGGGCAGAACAGGGCGGTTTCCTCTTCTTTTATAAGTGGTCTGGACGAAGCGGCAATGGATGGACACACAGCAATCAGAAGAAAAGGAGCAAGAAAGACGCCAGAACGAGTAGAAGTAGTCACTCGAGATCGCACAGGCCTGTCGGGAAGCAGTGTGGCGGTGGTCGCCAGCTTCGCCCATGCCTGATCTGATGAGCGGGTGGGCGTTTCGTTGTGAAGAGGTGCGAATCTCATGATCCTTGCTGTTAGACGAGTCCACTATTCAATTTCGAACAGCATGGTGAGAAGAGATGAAATTTAGCAAATAATTGACAGCTAGCAAATGATCGAAGGAGCTGTACAATTAATTGAAGTCGAAAGAACTTCGCTGTCGAAGACAGCGCGATAGCTGATGCAAATTGAGACAACCGTGTTTTGAATGGGTAGTAAATAAATTGTACCTTGTACGTCTACTGTGAATAACACCAATTTCTAGAGGGTACTTAAATGCTTTTCGAAATTGAAGAAGTAATTGAATATTATATCTTTGTTTATATACATCAGAGTGTCGTATCTTTTGAATTCTAATATTTGTGTGTGTGTTTTATTTAAATGTCGAGAAGTGTATCAAAATATTCAATAGCAATTTGGCCGTTCGTTGCAAACAAAAAAATAAGTTCTTAGTGAAGCTTGATTTTTGTTTGACGATTAAAATAGAAATGTTGTGTTAAGATTTATTCCTATTCTTAATCGTTTTTAATAATAGATGATTATTTTTTTCAACCTAAAAAACACCAAATTTAAAAAATTCAATGCCAAAATCCATTTATGTTTTAACGTTGTATTCTATCAGGCCCGTAATTTAAACAAGTTTAAATTCTACTAGATGGAGTCACAAAAGTGGTTGAAATCTATTGAAATTGAAAAAAAAAAACTATAATAAGTTTTTGTTAGTGTGAACTTGCACAACTTGAAACTGGTTCTTAAGTACATTCGTCAAAATGTGCACATGTAAATCAAGATGTTGTTGTACAAAATGTAAATAACACGTCCATTATGAGTTCGATTCTCACATGAACCGAGACCTTCTTACGCAGGACTGAAATTCGTTGTTCTTACTTTCGTTGTTTTTACTTTCGATATTTTTTCGTATTTACAATTGTGCAATATATAATACACATATTGCACCTGTGTAAGTTTTAAGCTGATTGGGAATGAGTACAGTTTCAGTCACCCACGTTCTTACTAACGTATCACAAAAATCCCTCATTACGGCAATTAATTATTATGTCTTGTCGATGCAATTATTAAGACACGCATGAAGTAGAACAAAATCACACAATTTCCCCACGATACGCATCGATCTAAAATGTGCCCCCATCATGGTTTGCGTGTCGAGCAAACTGGGCATGCAAAGAGAAGAGGATGGAAATGCATCTAAATTTGCCCGATAGCTGTCTTTTTCAGGCCACCAATAAGAGCGTCCGGCACAAAGGTGGCAAACTGCAACGTGCAACAACGTCGCGAAATCTGTCAATTTGACATAGCTCACGGGGTGTATGCGTTCGTAATCAAAGTCAACAGTGAATTCTCGCTCAAGTTTAAACAGCATCCGCTTCCCAGCCCCTTGTTGCTTCTGGGTGGTACTGCTGCTCGCGGGGGTCGTGAAAGAGGCAAAAATAATAATAACAATAAACGAGCCACAAAACGACACATCAAGAAGGGGTATGGTGGCTATGCTGGATATTTTTTCCTGCTCGAGCACCCCGGGTGTGAACAAAGTACGCACATAACGAGGCAGCGAGCATCATCGCCATCGTTTCCGCCTGGGTGCAATTGTGTTTGTGCCGAGTCGGGTCTGTTTGGTGTGCGCGGCTTCGTTTGGGCTTTGTTAAAATTTATGCTTGACGTGTTAAGTGGTTTTCTCGGAATATTGCTCACTTTTGTTTACTTTTCATGGGTTGTACATCTTCCGTTTGCTCTCCCGCGTAGTTCCCCTCCTGTGGTGCTATTTGAACGCGTTTCAAAAAAGAATCTCTTTATTGCTCCGACAGCAGCGCCAGCCAAAGCTAGCCGAAGTGTGTATGGTGGTGTGTGTCAGGTCTCTCGTTCTCAGAAAGCAATGAGAGAAAATGGGAGAGCGCGAGAGAAATCAACGCAAACGAATATGGGTAAGAGTGTGCGTGATATCGAAACCGAGCGTTGTGATTGGTCGAAAGTGGTCATTCATCACACGGAATCCATCATGAAAATTTCGCTTTGCTCTCAGCTGCGGTTCATGGCAGCTCGCAACGGCTTCTGAGAACAAGTCTAGCTTTGTCTGCGAAACAACACGGTTCGAAAGTAAACGTAGTCGTCCTCGCGTTACATTTCGCCACGGTTACCGATTTCGCGCCTGCTGTGGATTACCTACATTGAGAGTGCAAAAGATTACGCATCGGAATACGGTTCATCACATGTGTTGATACGTCAGCATCGTACTGAGTGACATGTGTGAGCAGTGCTTTGGCCCGTAACAAGGTGGGCAGTGTGAATCTAGTGAAGGCAACAACAAATCAAATGCAGTGTTGAATGGTGCCTGAATGGTGGTTGATTCGGTAAACAACAAGCGCCAATAGAAGAAATTTGTTATTTAAACGTGTCGATCGATCATCGCTGTCGATAGACGTTGATGGAGTGAAATAATCCGCTCTCCGTGAAAAGTGAATAAGACGAGCGAGATTAATGTAGCTCATCGTAAATGATTTATGTGACAAACGGTGAAGTGTGACTGTAAAACAAAGTCGCTGTTATAACGCACTAATATCAGTGTTTAAGTGGTGATTGCTTCAAAGTCGTATACAATACTCGAATATTTGTTTAAGCATCGCGTGTCGTTGTGTGTGTACTGGTGTATGCCGTGTTAACAATATGATCACTGAAGATCTCCCTTGTGAATGTTACAGCATGCAAATTAATCAATATTTTGGAAAGCAATTATTGCGTTATTACTTTTGAATTGAGAAGTGTTGAACAAGAAAAAAGTTTGCTACTAGAAAACAAATCTACCGACGGACCGTTGAAAACTCCGTTCAAGAGCATTGAAAGGTGTGAATCAAACAAATCAACAGATACAACTTATAGTGTAGTGCAAAACAACGTATTACCCAGTGCATCAACTCTTATTTCCGCCAAAGAACGCCCAAATGGTAATACTAGAAGGCACCACAATGTTACAAGTTGGAAATAATCAATATCTTCAGCCGGACTATCTTTCTCCACTTCCGACAACGGTAAGTTTCCGAACAGTTTGATGGACAAAGCCTTGTGAAGATTAAATGAACAATCGGTTTATCTCATTATTATTATTTGTCCTGTTTCTCAATATAGTTGGACGCGAAGAAAAGTCCTTTGGCTTTGCTGGCACAAACCTGTAGCCAGATTGGAGCTGATCCGGGTAACATCACCGTTAAATCGCTTGTTTCACCGTCGGAAAAGAACAAGAAATCATCGTCCTCCAACAGCTCCAGCTCAAGCAGTACATCGTCATCTGGTAGCAATTCATCGGCGTCGTCTCAGGTGGATCCTACATCGAATTCGTCTACGTCCCGGTCTCCGTCGGTGAAGACGGACAAGTCGGACGCGTCACCGGAGATCAAGCTCGCCTTCAAGCCGTACGAGATGAATGTACTAACAACGAAAGTGAACCTTAGTAAATCGTCCTTGGTTGACGATCGTCCTTCGTCGAAGATGAGCAGTGGAAGTGACGTTTTGAACAACAACAGTGTGAGCCAAATCAATAATAATAATCACAGTGATGGAATTCGCAAGGAGAGCCGGGCACTGTCTCCGCGCGGAAGCGCCGACTCGCCAATGTCTGGTCGCGGTGGTGGCAGTTCTAGTGTGAAGAGTACGGAAAGTAGTGGTGCTGAGCATAGTGGCAACAAGTGTAGTACGCCTGAGGCTAACCGTCGAGCCTCGTCCGTCGGAATGTCCAGTGATCGCGAGAAAGTGAATGGCAGTAGTGTGGGGGGTGGGACAGGACCTTCCAGCAGCCCGTCGGCAGGAATGATGCATCCAGGTTCGCTGCCGCCGTCGGTCGCATATAAATCGAATCCGTATGGTATGAGCGCGGCAGGACTGCCTAGCCCGTCGGGAATCGACCATACCAATCCTGCCTTCCGGCCACCTTTCGCCGGTGCATTTAGTCATCATCATGCGGCCATGTTGGCAGCCGCTGGCTACTCGGGAGCAGCGGCGGCGGCTGCAGCAGCGAGTGCCGCTGGTGCAAATCCGTATCTCAGTTACACTCGCGTCAAAACTCCATCCGGCGGTGAAACGCTAGTCCCGATCTGCAAGGATCCGTACTGCACTGGATGTCAGTTTTCGGCCCACAACCATCAGATGATGATGGGCAGCCAGTGCCCGGCGGGATGTACTCAGTGCGACCATCAGAAGTACATGGCCATGGCTCTTAGTTCAATGCCACCAGCCGGCTATCCGGGCTATCCTCCATCTTCCTCGGCAGCCGCTGCTGCTGCGGCAGCTGCCGCGGCGGCCGCTGCAGTCAACTCAAGTGGCACACAACCGCCAGGTAGTGCCGGCGCGGCTAGTCGTCCATACATGTGCAACTGGGTTGTCGGAGATTCGTACTGTGGCAAACGGTTCAACACCACAGACGAATTGCTGTCTCATCTCCGTACACACACCGCCAACCTGTCCGATCCGGCAGCATTGGCTTTGCAGCAGCAGCTTATGCCGCTGAGTGGCATCTTCCCGCCCACGTCGCTGCATCATCATCATCGAGGCTACCCTAATCCACCGCTTAGTCCGCTGTCGGCCGCTCGATACCATCCGTACGTAAAACCCGGTGGTATCCCTACTGGTATGCCCGGATCTCCGTACAGTGCGGCGGCAGCGGCTGCAGCGGCTGCCTTCAATCCGGCGGCTGCTTTCGGGCAGTACTACTCGCCGTACGCGGCAGCTCTGTACGGGCAGCGGATGGGAGCGGCGGTTCATCAGTAAAAAGAGCCAGAAGTGAATGTGTCTCGCTGTGCGTTTGTTTAGCTATTGACAGTGTAGTGTATAAATACAGGAAACCTTATCGCGAAGGATTATTTAGAAAGGCTACCCTGAAACGTAAATGAAAGTACGAGCAAAGCATACAGTAACAACAACAACAGAAACCGAAGGTGTCCAATCGTGTTTGTTCTATCAACTGTGATATTAAGATTATTCTTCAAACGAGATGTGAGAACTGCGAGAAAGGATGATACAGTAACATATGAAATAAAGCCGAAGTGCTGTTATAATACATATGTTCAAGTGGACGGTCATTTCTATCAAACGTTCGAGGTGAAGTGCGCAGTGAGAAATTCGTTAAAAAAATCATACATAGATAAAGTTGGCATAAAGCACAACAGCTGCATGTTCATGTCTTGCTGCACATAAAATGCATTTCACAGTGATTCGAGTGTAAATTACGTCAAAAAATGCCTATTACCAGACAGATAGGTGCATGGACGATTCGAAATCCCATTTTGATGTGTAAACATTGAAATTAACAAAAGTTCAAAGGGAGGATTTGAGAAGTTTAATTACAATCGTACAGAAATGGAAAATGCTATCCCAATTTAACGAAAGACGGCGACCTTGCCACGAGACTAAGATTCAATTTTAGTAAGGATAGTATGTGATGACGGGAATGGCAATATTCGTTTTTTCCTACAACCATAAAACCGATGAAGAAACCTAAATTTAGCAGTGTTTTGTTTGTGTTATCCTTCTTTTACGATGTATTGCCGTTTTTCAAAAAGAAAAAAAAAACATTGTATGCGATAAAGGACTCCAGAATTGCACGAAACTTATGCATCATCTTCGATTAGATTGTAACTGCCTGTTTAAAAATTGTTTGTATATCTTTCTTTCAAATGTTTGACCCAGGTGAAAAGCATGACTATGATATGCACCAACTGCATCAATAGATGCTATTTATTATTGTCGTGTTAGGCGTGCGTTACGTTTCTCACTTTTATGTTTATCGAAAATCAGTTAAGATTCAGATACAAAAAAACAAAATCGAACTTTTGAGGGTAACAAAGGGCCACTACATAAAATAGGTATTCTTCAAAGATGAAGCAAGAGCATAGAAAAAACAGAAAAAAGAGAAGAAAGAGAAAGAGAGAGAGAGAGAGAGAGTGAGATAAGGAACGAAAACGGAAACGCAAGAGTAGAAGTGATATGAGAAGAAGTAAAAGGGCAGTTACGAATTTTGCGTTGAAGCTGTAAATATCGAGAAACAAATCTCTAGACGCAACGGCTGCACACAAATACGATAAAGTGGATAAAGAGACCGGAGAAAACAAGCTCGTTTATAAAAG
>KB697394.1:0-10252 GCA_000349165.1 Anopheles christyi
AAGAAAATTTTATTTCTTCATCATTTGAGCATAAAAACGCACCACCCGCAGCTGTATTGCAACCCACCGGCACCAAACAGGTGGTTTGGAAAATGAGGCGAAAGAAAAAAAACTTCGCCTACTTTTCTGCGTTTGGCTGAACCGACTGCTTGGTGGAAATTGTCCGTGTCAGTGAAATGCGTGTGTGTGTGTGTGTGTGTGTGTGTGTGTGTGTGTGTGTGTTTTTGTTTACTTTCCCTTGTGCCGTACATAAGATTACGGTCCGGATTTCCGACAAAAACGATCCCCGATTATCGTTCATCGTCGTCGAAGCCATCGAGACGTGTCCTCGTTATTTGCCTTGAAGCTGTTAATCCACCACCCAGTTACTGAACGGAATTTCAGTTGAACGAAGAAGCAAGATTGTTTATTTCCCACAGTGGATGTGCATTTAAATATGTTAGTTGAGATAAATTTAAATTTTTGTAACACGAAATATTATTTGCTCTTTTACATGGATTTTGTTAATTAAAAGGTGCCATTGTAAAATTTGACAGCATTATACTGCTTCAGGATTGTTTCAGATTTTATTTGATGAAAAAAATGTTTCTGTTAACGTATTACACGAGTTTCAGTCAAATTCAAATTTTTTCAACATCATAATTCATCATAATTGTCGGCTTTTTGCATAAGTTTGCATAAGTCATTAAATGTACTGAACACGCGACATGATCCTATTGTGGCCATCGACTTAAAAACAGTTAAAATAGTAAATTTTGGATACAATTCTAGAGTTTTATGTTCACTAGCATTGTTTTATTCTTAGAGGGTGCTGTAAATCTATTGAACTTGAATGTTTTCCCAAAATAAGGTGTAAAATTATTTATTTAATTTATGCAGCACTGTAAAGTTCAATATTTTCTTCAACAAAAGTCGTACATTTATGGCAATTAAATCATGCTTATTAATCTTGTTAATATATGAGTAATGTTTACAGTTTAAAGTTTCAGTAAACAAGCTTAAAAACTCAGTTACGTTTGAATTAGGGGTAATCGGGGCAAAATGGTCCATCGGGGCAATATGGGCCACCCTTGATTTGGCCAAACATACCGGATTTTGGGTTCATATTTCTTAATGATCTTGGAAAGAATGCTATTAATAAGAGTCTCTGTAAAAACCCGATCAAAATTCGTAATAATAATAAGCGTGATAATAATTCGTGATAAGCATATAAAATTGAGGTTCGGAAATAAGCTTTTAAAAGGCTCCTTCTCGTAATTAAGGGCAAGTTAGTAGCATGATCGGTGCTCATCATCAAAATCAACCTCAAATCATCGGTCAAATCGAGTGTCCCGGTTTCCCCAGGACTATGAACATTATTATTTACTAAAATTCTTATGAACTGTTATGTTGGCAAAACAAATGTTTTCTTGTCTTATGGAAACATAAACTAAATCATAGACCATCTAATTATCTGATTTTGAATGGTGTCCCATATTGCCCCATGGTGTGGCCCATTTTGCCCCGTAGAGTTGAGACACACATAGAAGTTGATGTTTTTCTAGAACCCGTTTAATAAAAACCTAAACTATTTTTTTACTAGTGAAATACCTATAGAACGTGAAGAAGACATTCTGAATTAGGTATACACTATATTTGTATAATGATTTTCGTGGTTTTTCCATGCTTTTGACGTCGTTGATATATTGATACTTGACTACTGTAATAAACACAGTGCCACTTTTTTTTTTGCAAGTGTAATGCAGTTTTTTTTCAAAATCCTTAGTATTTTTTACCTTTCGAGTTATTATCATTCCTAACTCGCTTAGAGTTCAATCTGGTTGGGAAGGATTACAGCGCGGATTAAAGCGGCTGTGCAAACAGGCTTCAACGATTTGCTCAGCGTAAAGGACAGCAAAAATACTACCAACAACAAAAAAATCCCTCAGAAACTTTCTATCCAAGCAGGCGGGAAGTAATCTTAGCGTGATTTGTTTCCCACACGACTCGCGGAAACTGCCCACAGAAAAACTGGCCTTCTCTTTGGCAGGATCAATCGACGCCCGCTTTGAGACGCGTGAAAAATGAGGTGCTTACGCTTGTTGAGAGGTAAATTGTTAGTTTTATCGGTATTGCCAAGCCTGCATACCTGGAAGGGCCTTTGGGCAGCTGGAGGCAACAAGGTACAACAGTTTGTTTCATTTTCACTTTCCGCATTATTTCCACTGAAGGAAATGTTTTTTTTTCTTTTTTTCGCGAAAGCAATTTTCCAGCAAAGCGGGTGATTATTCATTCCGTGGCTTTAGGCTACGATAATGATATCATTTCTTGCATCTCATCCAATAGTTGTTTACAAAAGTTTGCACATTTAGTTACAGTACTAGCGTTGAAGGCTTTTTTCTGATTGCACGTATTTAAATGATGTTTAAAAAAAACATGTTTCGCATTTAGTGAATTTCTTACCTTAAAACAATAAATTGGACAACTTAGTGCACCTTAAAACCCCTTTTGCAAAGATTCCAACGGTAAAGAGCACTTGCCTTTCACGCCTCGTTGCAGAATCGGAAGAGATGCGGTACAATGCTTTATCACCACCACCACCTCCCCCTCCGCCACCACCCTCGGCTTCCAGCTCGGACTACAACATCAGCAAAAAGATGGGCGTCCCGGACACGCAGTCCGACTTTAACCAATGGCTGCACGCGATGAAGATGGTGGCCCGCCTGCCGGGCGGTATGCCTTCGGAATTTCGGCGCAAGGTAACATTTTGCACCTCACAACGCGTTTCTTGTATGTATCCACACTGTTTTCTTGCTCCTTGCTCCTCTCCCACCTAGCTCTGGATGGCTTTGGCCGACCGGTACCTAAAGACGCGCTCGATCAACTGGGAGGAAGAGTCAGCGAAATGCCTTAGCGAGCAGTCGGACGAGGACGACGAGGAGCTGGGCATACAGATAGTGAAGGATCTGCACCGTACCGGGTCGAGCCTTTGCTCCGGCCCGTCCGGTACGATCAATCAGGGCAAGCTCAAGCGCGTACTGTTGGGCTACTCGCGCTTCAACCCGGAGGTCGGCTACTGTCAGGGCTTTAACATGCTCGGTGCGCTCATACTGCAGGTAATGGACAAGAGTGAATCGGACTCGATCAAGGTGATGATCCTGCTGATCGAGGGTTTGCTGCCGGCCGGTTACTTTTGCGGCTCGCTCGGTGGCCTGCAGGCAGATATGGCCGTGTTTCGCGATCTGCTCGGGACGCGGCTGCCCAAGCTGGCCCGCCACCTGCAGAAGCTGCAGGGACCGGAGGGAGCCTTCGAGCCACCACTGACGAATGTGTTCACGATGCAATGGTTTCTGACGCTGTTCTGCACCTGCCTGCCGATACCGCTGGTGCTGCGCGTCTGGGATCTGATACTGATCGAGGGCAGCGATGTGCTGCTGCGAACGGCGCTGGCCATCTGGGGAATACTGGAAAGGTTGGTGGAAGCGCCTTTTTATCTTACCTTCTTGATCTCATTAAACAAACAACTCTTTAATTGCAGCAAAATTCTCGCCACCAAAACGGCCGACGATTTCTACTGCAAAATGGGTGCGCTCTCCTCGGAGCTGGTTAACGGTAGTTTGGTAGACTCGAATGCGCTGATACAGCGAGTGGTTGAGATTGGACCAATAGCGGACCTGCAGAAGCTGCGGGATAAACACCTCAACAGTATTACCCAGCTAAAGGACACCTCCAACTTGAAGTAATATATATTGGCACTAATGATTCCTAGGGCTTGTGCTAACACTGTCGGTGCGTTATTCTCGTTGCAGGATTTTCTACTCCGACGATGAGGGTGAATCAGACGAAGACTCCCGGCTAGCCGTAACGGCAACGGCCTGGGGTTTACGGTCCGGTCGGCGAGCCTCCCTGGGCATACCGCCTAACTTTGCCCGTACCGAGGGCAAGGAAAAGATGAATCTGGACATTTCCCTGCTGAAGAAGCAGTACGACAAGCTACGAGAACGGCAGCGGCAGGCACATATCATCCTTACGGCGGCCGTCGCCCGACAGCCCGCCAATCCCTCCCCGAACAGTGGAGCGCTCCAGGTGAACCAGCTGCTCGTAGGCAAAAATGCGCTGCTCAGTGCCAAAGGCAAACGGCTTGGACCACCGCAAGGTGCGGTACCACCCGTCCGCTCGGCAAAATCTTCCAAACAGTCGAGCAAACAGTCCACCGGTCCGAAGTCACCGAAACCGGTGGAAACGCTACACTGGAAGGATATGGACGAGACGAAGCAGCGGCGCAACAGCCTCAAGTGGAAGGACCTGCCAAAGGACCTACCGAAGGACGCGCCCAAGAAGCAGCAGCAGCAACAGCAAGCACAGCAGCGTGACGACGGCTCGAAGCCGGAAGCTTCACCGAAGCTTAAAAAGTCTGCAAGTGCGTCTTCCGCCATTAGCAATCTCTCGGAGACGGGCAGCAGTGGTGCCGATGGTTCGTCCAGTGCGCGCACCGGTGCACTAAAGCGGCGCAGTGAATCATCGTCCTACAGCGAGGAGTCGGACGCAGAGTCCAGCACCAGCACGTCCCTGTGCGATGACGACAATCAACCGTTGAGTGCGTCCTCGCTGGAAGCTTCGCCGATGAAGCGACGCATCACGCCCGAATCTATCATCCGGGAGGTGGCCGACGAGGAGAAGCTGGTTGTGATTGTGCCGAGCGATAGTGAGCTAACCGATATCAAGGAGGAACCGTCGTCGTACGGTGAGGATGAGGAGCTGAGCAGGGCGTCCGAGATCGATCCACAGCTGGTGAGTGAATTGCTAAGTCCTGCTACGTCGGATGTGGTGCTGGAACCGGCAAAGCTATCGCCCATTATTCAGCTACATCCCGAGCCGGACGATAAATCACTCTCGATCGCAATTACGAGCACGAGCCAACTGTCACCCATTCCCGACATTAGCAAGTACGTCAGCATGTCCACCATAAGCCCGCTTAAGACGCCCTCCTCGCTGATGGACTACTCGGACTATCTGGCCAACATACCGACCGACAATACGGTGACCGTCGATGTGACGAAAAGCCCCACGCCTATGGTGGAGGTGGCCCGTATCGATCCGCCAGCCGAATCGGGAACGGCGTTTAAGGTCAGCGATGAGGGCGTTACGAACGAGCTGTTCGAGCGGATCAATGCCGCCGAACGGCCCAGCAAGCTCGACCTGAACGTTATCAAGGAGCGTAGGGTAAGCGAATCGCTCGTGACCACCGCCGAGAGTATGCTGGATCGTAGCGATGCTACCTCGAAGCTGGACAACTACAGCTTTACCAACGCGTCGAACCGCTCGTCCATGTCATCATCGTTTGTACTGGAGTTGCCGATCAAGAGCACGCTGCAGCACGACAGTCCGCTGCTTCCACCGAGCGTCGATCTAGCGTCGGTTGCGGACCGGGAACCGCCGACCACCAAACAGCCAAAATATAAGATTGCCGATGCGCTCAGCACACCTACGCCGACGCAGGACGATGTACCGCACGAAAGCCCCGAGGATATTGAGCGCTATCTGGCCAATCGGGTAAAGTTTCTCAAAGAAAAATCGTTCTCGATGGACGATCCGATCAAGGTTGATGATCTGCCGCCGGAAGACATCTCGAAACGATCCGCTTCGGAGGGGCTGGTAGCGATCGATTCCAACCCGCTCAAGAGTGACAAGATGTTGGAGATAATCAAGGAAAACTCGCTCATCCTTGGTAGAATAGTACGGAAGGCGCGCGAACAGGACGAGCACCGGACGGATCAGCTGATCAAGGAGGACGAAACGGAAATGCTCATTAAAACGATCGAGCAGCTGCCAAGTTTGCGGCTGGACGAGGATAACTCGCTCGATCTCAAGCTCACGCACAGTGTGGATGAGATGCTGGAAAGGACGGAACCGGACAAACCGCTGCTTTCGCCGTATCGGTTAAAGTTTGAAAGTGAACCGACTGTACCCGCGGATGATGTACCGATCGCCGCCACCGCCGGGGAAGATATCAAATCCAAGACGGATCTGCTCATCCAGCGTACCGAGGAGCAGCTGGCACGTTTTGCACCGCCAGAACCAACGTATTACGTGCGCAAGGACAACTTCCGGGAGATCATAACACCGGAAGAGGAGAAAGTGACGGAACCGGTAAGGGCCCCGATAGCTGAACCGCCTCCAAACGCCCCTTCCGTTGCACCGACGCTGGCAGCAAGCGTCAAGCAGCCAGAGCCAGAGCCGGAGCCGGTGCGTGTCGTATCTCCGGCACCACCACCACCACTAAACTTAAGCTTTAATGCCATCGATACGAGGGCAGTATCATCGAAAACGGAGGAATTGATCAAGAAAACCGAGGAACAATTGGCACGCTTTCGCACCCACGACAACAAGATGATGGACAAGCTGGAGAAGCGCCTCTCGCTGATCGACATGAAGCTGGGCGAAAGCACTCCATCCACCACCCTATCGGCCACGGTGGCGTCCAGCAAGACGGAAGAGGTGCTAAAGAAATCGGAAGAACAAATCTCACGTCTGGCGCTGGCCCGCAAATCCCCGACGCGCTTCAAGCTAGAGAGCAGCGATCACACCGACCTAACGCCACTCAGCCTCAAAACGGAGGAGCTCATTAAGAAGACGGACGAACAGCTGGCACGCTTTAAGGCAACTGCCGAAAGTACGGCGGAAAAGCGCAAGAGCCGCCACGAGATCGATGAGCTGCTGAGGCCGGAAAATGGTACCGAGCGGATGCTGAGCCGATCGTGCGAATCGATCCGCAGTGAGGACGTATCGTCGATCGAGGAGGCGGCGATCATGCGCCACGCGAAGGAGGAAATTTTACGCACCATCCATATGCCGGACGAGGTCCGAAGCTCCAGGACGGACGAAATCATCAAGAGCATCGAGGACGGTAAGATCAAGCTGGGCGATGACTACATTACGACGATCAAAACCATCGACTACCTGAAGCGCTCGAACGCGAACATGCTGGCAACGCTGTCCTCGATCGAGAATTCGATCAAAACGATCGACAACTACTGTGACTACGAGTCGGACATTCAGTCGGACCGGATCAACGATACGATAGACAATTTGGAGAAATCGCTCAAACATTTCGACCCGGACACGGTCCCGCCAGTGAGCCCAACCAGACGATCGTCCGGTAACTGTACGACCGAACCGCCCCTCGTCATGGTGCACGATTACTCTACCACGCACCATGAATCACGCTCCTGTCGGCCAGCGTCCAGCAATCGACCTAGCCGACCGCGCAAGCGCAAAGAATACTCACCCCGGCGGCGAAAGGACAAGGACCGGGACGGGGACAAGAGCGCTAGCAATAACCGATCGCGCAAAGATCACAGCAGCGATTACTCATCCGACAATCAGTCGCTCGAGCGCGAATCACCCAAAACGTACACGTACGCCTCGTACTACAGCCATTCGCCCCCGATAACGCCCCGGCTAGTGTCCCCGTCCAGGAAGCTGCCGGCCGAACCGAGCGTACGCCCGACCACACTCAAGAGCACGTCCCACGATCGGTACACGCTCAATCTGCAGCGTGACGCCGGCTGTCAGCCGCTGGTCAAGTTTGACAAATCACCCTCATCGCCGATCATTACCAAAGCTTACCTGGAATCGCTGAAACCGGCCACACCGGTAGCGTCCGGCCGGACTACCCGTTCGGCCGAAAACTCACCCCCGTACCATTCGACGATGACGGCGACGACGGCAATGAATCCACCGGCCGCCCTATCGCCGACCACCTCGCCACACATTGGCCGGTATACGGGGACGCTGCGCGGTACGCCCAACCACGACACGGACCATTCACACATCAAGAGCTGCGAGAACATTATGATGCGGTTCGATTACGAGAAGATCTCCGCCATTGCGGCCAGCTTTCCGATCAGCAGTGCCCTGTCCCCGTCGCCTACCAAGTACAGCAGCCTGGACTTTAAGCAGGACAGTGCGCTCAACCTGGGGCTGGCAACGTCACCGAACAAAAAGTCGCTACACTAATATGCCAAAAAGAAAAGGAAGCGGTGGAACTGGAACTGGAGTCACGCCGTGTTCCTGTCCCACCCATCTACGAACTCTTGCGAGAGCAAATGTCACCCCCTATCTAGCCATCTCTCTATCTCTCTCCCTCCCTCTATGTCTCTCTCTGTACGATCCACAATTTCTGTGATAACTCATTGTGTAAAAAAACCAAAACTGGGAAGCTAACCAACCGATTATGTTCCCATCCTCTGGCAGAGCAGGAAGGTATTTGAGTATTTGAGAAGCCACCATCATTAAACTTCCCGTAGCATCTTAAGTACTGGAGTCAACGAATCAAAGTGTAGTATTAGACTGTTAGTGATCTAGATCTGTCTCCCCCACGGGCAAGAGGTACTAAAGCGGCAAACGGTCTCGATGCTTTAGTGGACGCTTCTACTTTCCTTCGACTCGACTCTTCGCTGCATTAGTAGACATTGGCAGGTACGGCGCGCTTGTAAACTTCTAGTAACTACACCTACGACTATCTACATTAGATATGAACGGTTTGTCTAGAGGAAGGATTTGCACCAAAAAGGCAAAGGTACACCACGGGAGAGTTCGGCTCAGGAATCGGAACAGTGTTAAAGGGTACAGGTACAGGTGCAGGTTGCTTTTGACAGGTCCTGCTCCATTGCAAAATAAGGTACAGGAACGTAAGTAGCAAAAACGAAAAAAAGTTATAACCAAACAAATACAACCCACTCATAACGGGGGAAAGGCACATAAGTGTGTGTGCTTCGCTTGGTAGGTGATTCGTTGCACGATTTTTAGTATAACTAGTAACTACAAACAAACAGGAGGGAAACATCTAACCGAAGTAATAAGAGACCACATTTGCAAATTTCTGTTTCTATCTCCACATCTTTCGGCACCCCGGCACATAACACATAACGAGCGCGCGCACCCATTGTTGTTACCAACTTGTTCGTTCATCACCTCCCCAAAAAATCCTCCCTCGTTCCTCCCTCACTGTTTACCCCGTTGGTTGTATTATATATTCGACTTGTATTGTATAGTTATCGGGTTACATTTGATATTATGAAGAAACAGTGAGCAAACAAAAACATTTACGCGGAGCGAACTAATGAATTGAAAATAGGACCTAAGAGAAGGTCAACAAGGCCGGTATGTAATGGAGAGAAGAAAAAAAGAGTTTTGAACTAGCTGATACCTCTTCCTGAAGAATTGTAGGCAGCAGTAAAAAGAGAGAAAAGGAAACATGGCAAAAAAAAACACACACCTTCATTGACGGGAACGAAGAATACCACTAGTGAAATATACATGAAAAAATGACGAAATGGGTTTTTTCTTTTGGTAATTCTACATACGTAACACACATACACACACACATACAAATCCGAACGTGTGATTGGGCCGTGAGATGAGACAGCAAACTGGGATGTTGATAACCCACCACGCTAAAATCATTTGACCTTTTTTGGAAAGAACACCGTCCGCCGACTTCTACAGAGTTCCTCTCAAAGCCGGCCAGTGTACCGGCAAAGTCACGTGATACATAGTAATGCGCCCCCTCGAGAAACGTCATCTATCATCCGTGTAGGAGATGATTTCGGCTTATCATCGATCCCCCGGTTGTACTAGGCCCTGGTGGTGATTGCCGAATTTGACCACCCCTCCTTTCCAACCTGTTGTGGAGCAACACTGGTAACAATCTGCACAATACCACACTGTCCCAGTTGTAGAGGGGCTGCATCCTGAAACCTGGAACGTTCGGCTACTCCAGTGTCTTAATCATTCGGGTGCGATCGTTCCGAGTGATCGTGTCGAAGGGAAAATTGCTCCATTGATAAGCGACTGCCACAATCTCTCTGGCTCTCGGTTCGTGGTATATAAACATCCTCTTAAAGCCGGATGCGTGCTCAGTTCGTTCGATTATCGGTCCGGTCCACAGACTGTGTAGCTGATTTTGGTGGTGGTATTACGGTCCAGGCTTTTGCTGTGCGTTGTTGTAATGAAAGGACGAGCCTTCTAAAGGGTACAATTGACAGAAGGTCTACAACCTTAGCCTATCTGTGAGTGTGTGTGTGTGTGTGTGTGTGTGCGTGTGTGCAATGCGATCAACTGATCAACGGCAGCAATAATTCAAATAGTGTGCGATACCCCACTCCGAGAGCATCCCAAAATCCCATATCCACCAACATGCAGCGCACGATGATGCTGAGCAAGCAGCAGCTGCAGAACGTCTGCCGCACCGGCTGGACGCGTCACGGAG
>KB697395.1:0-10233 GCA_000349165.1 Anopheles christyi
CCCGGGTATCCGGTTGCCTACTTAAAGGATAATATACTTGATCAGTACCTCAGTTTGACTATTTGTAATGAACATTTAATTTTAATTTTAATTGTTCAAAAGTTGTATCAATGTATTTTTTGTTTTGTACGTGACAACCTTTCATTGAAGGGGGACGGATAAAGAAAATAATCGAGATGAAGCGAGTTTTTCAAGAACAAACGCTAGCGTTGTCTGTCGGGAAGGTTAAATCCAGCAGGGTTCGCGAATCGAAAAGCTCAAAACTCTCGTGATGCTTATCGGGTTTGCTTTTAATAATTTGGCGAATCCAGTGATATGTTATGTACAGTTGAACGTTGACTATCCGGAGCCGGGTTAATCGGGGGACGGATTATCAAAAAGAACAAAAAGAAAATACATTTTTTTCAACTGTGTTGCTCACGGTAAACGATATTTTGTAAACTAAGACCAGTCACAAGATCCATTCGTTAAAAATCTTAACGGAGATTTTATATATTCTAAGCAGATACATTCAAAGCTTTGATTGTTTATGTCCTCTACTTTTTGCGAAATTTTATTAACACCTCATCTGCATGAAAAATTTGTCCCGTTAACAATTGAAGGAACAAATATTATCCGTGGAAATCGATAAACCTGCAAAATCCGACGAAGTAACGTATTGTAGATAATTGTTAGTGTTTTCCGACGTTAACATAATCGATTATTACGTATAATTTTGAAAAGTATGTTTTTCTTTTGAATTAGTTTCGTATCGTGTTGAAGCCATAATGTTCGCGAATTTTGATTTTTGCACAAAAGTGTAAGTTAGGATCGCTATCAAAGAGTCGTATCGTAGCACTAGAACAAATGGGTTTGAATTTTGTTTCCATTTTTAGTAATTTAGAAAAAAAACTAATTCCCAAAAAAATGTTTTTAAAGAAAATGAACACACTGCAGTTTGTCGTACACATATATGGTATAAATAATGAGGATATATTTCGCTTGACTTTCATCACTCAATGATGACAGTATGGTTACAATTGATGCTGCTCATTACAATCTCGTCTTTGGGGTTCACCTTCACATCCAATGCCGTTACTGGCCGGCCAAACATCTCAACACAAGCAGCAAACCAGCACACGCCTCAACATGAAACGGATTAGATTAAAGGAGTAGATGTTCTATATTTGACCGGATGCTGTCCAATTTTATATCATCAAGTCCACTAATTCCTATCCACAGCTGTCTGCAGTTTAGCTCAACCGTATGCCTGTTCCTCGATGCATCTATTACAATCGTCCAAAAAGTACCCTTTCAAGGGTTATTTAACACACATGGTGTCCTTATTATTGGATGGAAAAAGCTCGCCCTCACCGTTACCTTCGTCTGCAATCCTTTGCTTCTAGTCGTTTGGAACTCTCTGCAAGCAATTTCTCCGATTTCAAGAAATTGCGCTTGAGTATCCGCATAACGAGAGACGAACCTTCCATCCTCAAAAAAAAAACCACGAGGTATTTACTGTTTGCGTTAGAATTTACAAAACATCTCGTTACAGAAACAAGCTTCTGTCTTGAGATCCAAGATGGTATTGGGTGGCATTGCCGTTCGTTTTGAAGTGGTATTAATGCAGGGATCCTGAAGAGATGATCAAACGATGAATCGAGTATGTTTTTTATGATACTTTTTCTGATATTTTTTTTTCTTTGCTTTCATTCAGTAAATGTTACTTTAACGTTTCTTTACACACACACAGTCTCCGGTTTTCGGAATATAAAATCGTTTGCCTAGCTACGAGAAATTTTAATAAATAATAAAAATGCCAAAGCCAGGATGTTGATGCTGGCTACGGACTGCACTATTTCAACGGTCCGATGTCTTCAAACGCACTCGCCTTCCATCTCATCCTGGCAGTCTTCTTGCTCGAACTCGTCGTCAGCGGTCGCCTCCTGGTACTGCTGGTATTCCGACACCAGATCGTTCATGTTGCTCTCCGCCTCGGTAAACTCCATCTCGTCCATACCCTCGCCCGTGTACCAGTGCAAGAACGCCTTGCGACGGAACATAGCGGAGAACTGCTCCGAGATACGCTTGAACAGCTCCTGGATGGCAGTTGTGTTACCGATGAAGGTGGATGACATTTTAAGACCCTTCGGCGGAATATCACAGACGGCGGTCTTGACGTTGTTCGGGATCCACTCGACGAAGTAGCTGCTGTTCTTGTTCTGAACCGCCAGCATCTGCTCGTCGACCTCCTTCATGGACATGCGTCCACGGAACACGGCGGCAACCGTTAGGTAACGGCCATGTCGTGGATCACATGCCGCCATCATGTTCTTGGCATCGAACATTTGTTGCGTCAGCTCCGGCACAGTCAGGGCACGGTACTGCTGCGAGCCGCGGGAAGTCAATGGGGCGAAACCAGGCATGAAGAAGTGAAGACGCGGGAACGGCACCATGTTGACGGCCAGCTTGCGCAGATCGGCGTTCAGCTGTCCCGGGAACCGCAGACAGGTGGTGACTCCAGACATGGTCAGCGAAACGAGATGGTTCAGATCTCCGTAACTCGGGTTGGGTACCTTCAGCGTGCGGAAACAGATATCGTACAGAGCTTCGTTATCGATACAATAGGTCTCGTCAGTGTTCTCCACCAGCTGATGGATCGAGAGGGTGGCATTGTAAGGTTCAACCACCGTGTCCGATACTTTCGGTGATGGTACGACCGAGTACGTGTTCATGATACGATCCGGATATTCTTCGCGGATTTTCGAGATAAGCAGCGTTCCCATACCCGATCCAGTACCACCGCCAAGTGAGTGCGTCAATTGGAATCCCTGAAAGAAGATCATTCGGCTCAGTATAACAATGTCCGTGTTGCACTATATTACGCTACTCACCTGCAAACAGTCGCAGTTCTCGCACTCCTTGCGCACCACATCCAACACGGCATCGACCAGCTCAGCGCCCTCGGTATAGTGTCCCTTGGCCCAGTTGTTACCGGCACCAGACTGCCCAAAGACGAAGTTATCCGGACGGAACAGCTTACCGTACGAGCCGGAACGCACTGCCTCCATGGTACCCGGCTCCAGATCGAGCAGGATGGCACGGGGCACATACTTGCCACCGGACGCACGAGAAACGGCTGTAAAGAGTCAAAGCGATCGAAAAGAACGTGGCAAATTATAAGATATGTTGACCCTGAGCACGAAAAGCCACCATGAATCAGCGCATTACAGCCATCGACAAACAGGTGACTCATACCCAGTACCACTTCCGATGCACAAAACGGAACCGCAAACCGATGCCATTCCGGGCACGTTCCTTGCTTCCATTCTGTAAGGCCCTTCGCCGGCATTCTAATTATTATTATTGTTTCGAACTGCAATCCGGACTAGACCGGAAGCGATTAATAACAGTGAAACGCTGATCGTTCTCGTTCGCTAGCTGTTAGGCAGCTTACATCAAAGCGAAAATGTTTTTATTATAAGGTTTCTTTCTCTTTACGTATCTTGTAGCAGTCTCTATGTATAAGTTCTGCATAATATAGAACTGAATGGCAGTGCTTTAGCGGTGACTGATTGAACTGTCATCAAGCATAAACAAATTTTGACTAGAAGCTTTAAGACATTTCCATGCAGCTATCAAGTTGGCGTTGGCTCAAGTTGGCTCCCTTAACTTACCAGAGGCTTCGTTGTAGTACACGCTAACACGCTCGAGCTGTAGATCGGATTCGCCATTGTAGACACCCGAGGCATCAATGCCATGCTCCTCAGAAATGATTTCCCAGAACTGAAATGGGAGAAATTGGAAACGTTAAATAAGTGTTATTTTATTGAGCCTAGTTCAACTACATTGCTATATAATCATGCCTTATCGCTTTTATTAAAATATAGATGATAAATCATGCGGGATTTCAGTTGAATGTAGCATTCAAAATTGGGATTTTATTGAAATGCTTACGCAAGATGCCATTAAGTCCACGCATAGACCTCATCGATTACTCAGCTGCCTTATTACAGCTCAGCACGTATGGATACTAAATCACACTCTAGTTTAGCTCATTAAAGCGTTACAAATCAAACCATATGTGCTGTGACGTTTCCCATCCAGCAAATAACAATTAGTTTTAGAATTCCTTTCGGAGAAATTTACGTCAGAATTATGTCACTTCTGCTTTCCTTTCAATCAGAAATTGGTTTTTAAGGAACAGTCCTCGTAAAAACTTGAACCTACTACATTAAGCAAACGGGATCCCGATTGCTAAGGCCCCCCCCTTTTAATTTCCCATTCGTTCTCCATCTGTGTAACACCCTTCGTATGCACGAATTCATTTCAATCGAACCGCGGTGACAGTAAAGAAATATTGACCATCATTCATCGTGCAGGAAGGGAAAACACAATTCACAGTTTTGCCTCTAAAAAGGGAACTCGTAGGGCGTAGATGCAGTTTCCCATATGAGAAATATTTACGATCACCAATCCATTCAAACAAACACTTGAGCCCGGTCTGTTGGACGCGGCAGCAATCCATCTAATCCACGTAAGCCATAATCGGTGTTCCATCTCACACCCAGGGAGGGATCTGGGACTCCAACGACAACCACTCGGAGGCGCTTGTTAACATTTTCATAAAAATAAAAATTAGATTTAACGATTCCTTTCGGTACTTTTGCGGCTCATTTGTGGCTTCCGTTTGCGCTGGCAGATGAACACCGCACGCAACCTCCAACTAGAAAACCATTAAGTGGGGGCTTTAAAAATAAAATGGATCTCGATGGATTGTGCCGTTTCCTACAGTCAAGTCTTCTGCTCTCAAAGTTATAAATAAATCAGGGCTTGGAAGGGCCCCGAGCGACTGCACCGAGTGACTGCAGCATGCTTTTTGTCATCGCCCAACGTTGACAGCGATCGTCAATTAGTTGGAGTGGCGGGCACAACAACAAAACCTAAGGAAATCCGATTCCACCATCTCCACTCGATGTCTGATGGGGCTTTTCCGGGGCTTACTGGGATATTTCAATGTAAAACCAACCGGTCAGCGTCAACACAATTCTGTCAACTATTTTCACTGTCGCAGTTTTACTGCGATTAAAACGCAGTATGTGGACCGATTGCACAACCAGCCTCCGCTCGGTGCTAGGCGCCAAAAGTATCTTTTCAGGTAAATATGACTATACAAACCAAAACGATGCGGAAACGGTTGCATATTGGTCGCAAAGCGCACCATAAATCTAACGCTGTGCTACCAAAATCCGGTTTTAAAGTAAACTTTCCCGGAAACGAGCACAAACTGTAAAATGAATTTGGGAGACAACATCCCAAAATAAATTTTCCAAAAGAGGTTTTCACATGCAATCAACGCTGAAAACAAAAAGAAAACAGACTACAACCCTTTCGTTGGAAACATGGACACATGAGACACTCGAGACACTTCTAAGGTGTCAGAAGATTAGACTCTTTCCTTGGTAGTTGGGGTTTTGGTTACAAGAACGAACGTAGAATGGCTTTCGTGCAGTCTCCCCACCGATGCTCTCAGACAACGGAGGATCTAATTAAAAACCTAATGTTACATTCTCACGCTGCAGCCATTAGGCGTTTCCTGTTAAACGTTTGCGCTCGATCGTACCATGATCAGAGAAGTGATTAGATACAGAGCAGTGCTGATCTTGAGAATGAGCTATTATAATATAGATTTTTGTTGTAGTATCCTTTTATAACAGGTTAATTGCATTTGGATTTTGATAACATAGACACTTTTGTTAGTTTAAGCCGTTTAATATATAAGACTTCTAATTGCTATAAAATATTGTTATAAAAAGCCACAAAATGCTACATAAAGCATCAACAAAATACCATACAATAAAACAAGAATTACCTAAGACACATTTGGTACATTGCCCCGCAATCACAAATATCAGCTCACTGATCCACATCAACAATTATTACCCCTGAAGCTTATGGAACTTTTCGGTCGTAAAAGAATCATCCAACCCTCTTTTAAACACGGAGAAACTAAATGCGGTAGAAAAAAACGTCCACTTATACACGACAAGCCACAACAGAAATAGGAATCATCAAACCTTAAACCTAACAAAGCGTGACAAAATTATTTACTGTTCCATGTATGATTGTTTCGCGCAGTCCAACATAACTGAACCTCCAAAATACCGTTCTGCTTCCCAAAATTGCGGAACCAACCACCACGAAACGTTCCACCCGTTTCAGCGAGCGAAAGAGTTCCCCTCATTGTTTACGGCAAACAATCTCGCGAGTTGTTTTGTCGTGCTGAAAGGTTACCAATACTCGTCGTCACTATTCTTTATTGGCTTAGATTGGTTCACTCCTTACTACCACCCAAAGCGGCCACCAAAAGTACTGCAAAACTTTGGTTCACTCAATAGCTACATAACTGTCACTTCCGATGACGAAGAAGGTTATGCAGCAGTTTTCATCGGTACGCTGTGTCATTCCCAGTATAAGCATGCTCTTAACTGTGTCAACTTATCGATTTACATAGGAACAATGGGAAAACACATTTTCCTCAATCTTCCATTGAGTATGACTGGATGCGTGCACATTTACAAACAATCATTTATACGCCTTTCTTTCTCCATGGGTAATTAGAATTCTTTCGCTAGATTTGTTTAACGTGGCGCATTTACATTCTTTCACATAGCAAATCGTTCTCAATTTTGTGTCGCTACTCTTCGATGCACGCATAGCTCTATCCAGAGGGTCGTACTAGTTGATAATAGCTTCTCTGTATCCACAAGTCGCTCAATAGCAGCGTGGCAATTTAGTGTCTATTGTAGATCTCCTTTCTACTTCTCCCTCTCAATTCCTAAATCGCGATCATGATGTCATGATGGTAGCGAATAATATTTGTTTATTGTACCTAGCAATTAAGGCTCGGTCGTTCTCCAAGTCCCCGTCCCAGCACATGGGAACAACAATCCAGACACTTCCGGCACAGAAACCTCACGTGTTCCGTTTGAGTTGTTAGTGAGAGTTTTTAGCCCAATTTCAGGGTCGTTTGCTTTAACGCAGTAGGAGTTGTTGCCGCTGCTGTTCAGTCCATCATGAACATGGGAAGTTTTGGTGGTTGTCATGAGATTTTAATCAACGATCCAGGGAATGTCTCACGATAGACTTTCTTGCAATTTGTTTCTTTTTTTTTTGGGTTTGTGGATGACTATTCCCGCAATAAGATTGCTTGCTTGTTTGATACGCTAGAACACCATGTAGAACGATAATTTCGGTGTCTCTTTCTCAGCTCCCTGCACAGCGGGGACATTCACCTTCGCATTGGTGGCACCACACCGCAGTTTGACCGCTGTTCGCGCTCGCTGGGAGTATCACCGATTTATCTTTCACATCTTCACAGCATCGCTCATGACAGTGCGTTCTGGTTTTGGTTAAACCTATTTTCAGCACATCGTCTGCGTTCGTGGCTGTCAACTCAAAGTCACACGCCATGCCCTTCCAAAAGCTGGCTTCACATAGTGCGCCGAGTTTTTCTGCGCTCCCGAAAAAGTTCTCCCGCACCGAACATGCATCACCACCCGTATGAACGGTGATGGGATGGCGGTTCTATGTTTGCCTTAACAAACATGATGAAGCACGCCATTCTGCATCATGTATGCAGTCGGCGTAGCTGCAGCTTATTAGTATTTTTAGACCACAGCATAATTTATGACCTGCGACGACGGGCGTGCCTGCGTGCGTGCGTATGCGGTTTTCGAAACCAACGCAAAGAATCCACCGTCGCCAGAAAAGTGATGCTCCATCCCCCGAAATGATCGATGCGATAAGCGAGAAAGTTATTACCGATGCAGACGTATCGCAACGCGGAAATATCAAAAAGAGTCCGGGTCGCTCGTTAAATGCCGGTGCAAGACAAACGATGTTTAGTCAGCGCGTTTATGGCTCGAACTATTCTCTACTGCCTGATCGTAAAGCGGACGAAAATTCTTTGAATTGAATTATGGGATACGTTTATGACCATGTAGGGAAGATTTACCGGTTCGCCGAATATGATTTATGTCATGTAAATGAGAGATCTATGTAGTTAAATAACGCCCTGTTTAATGGGTTTCTAGCAAGTATTTGTGACATAGAAAGTAGCATGTGCAATAGCCAATATAATATTGCAAATATTTGTTTGCGAGCTGCAATATTTTCTTTGGTTTATCATTCACATGAAAGTGAATTCTATATTTTAAATGGGTTTTTCTTGCGTCATGCTTTTTATGAAAAATTCCATTCATGACTGAACCAGACATTAATAATGCAAATGCATTTTGCTGTTCCCAACTTAATGAAACGGAAGCCACATGCTTCGAACATGCAAACGTCCTAAAGAGTTAGTACGATCGTAACCGAACGGAAGTATGTAAACTCTCCGCTGCACTATAGCAGGCTAAACCCATATAACTGCAACAATGTTGCACAGCAAATATGTCTTTAACTCTTTTTTTTTCTACACAGACATTTCAATTCAGCATTGGTGCAATATCGTTCGAAACGCGCCGTTCCTATTTCTCTCGCTGTTGGTACAAAGAACGCGGAACAGGAAAAACGAGACGTCAAACTCGAGTATGCATTTATGACAGCAGAACAGCACACTCGTTCTCAGACATAATGGTAATGTAGGTTCCAGCTTCCCTTTTCGCATACCTCATCACTGCCGCCATTCTTTCGATCATTTTCAAGCACATTTGCACTTTCACTGGTACCAAGTCACGGTAGGACGGTGCTTCAGTTCGTTGTATGTTACCCGAACGAATTCTTTCATCGATACCGTGAAACTGTGGCGCAGCTCTGTGTGCTGGATATATGATACGTCTGGATTTGGTGGAGGTCTCCGCTGTCGTCTATTATTGTCTGGCGTCTTTCTCACACATTTTTTTTGTCGTTGCTTCCACATCCCGGCCATCATAAAGACATCATGAATGGAGTAACGCTGGCAAACGCTTGAATTCCGATTTCGCGCAAGAATTTAACGCCGTCGCCAGGCGGCCGAGCTAAACGAGCTCGATTGAAGAATGCAACAGTCGCGAACGAATCGGTCGCAAACAATTATTATTGTTATATGTGGTAGCTACCCAACCGAGCCGGTACAACCATTTGCGGTCAACGTGCGCAGTCGCACACAATTAGTCAAAGCACGATCGTTAATATGTGTCGTGTCGGTATGATTAATACAAATGTCCCCAGTGCAGCTGCGTGTTACGATGGGATGAGATTAGTCATCGAATTACGTGGAGTGATGCTCTCTTTGCATCAGTTGAAAGATACAAGAATTAACAGTCCAATTAATTCAATCGAATGTATTTTTTCTATAGCTTGTTTTCATATAAACATTAATTTTGATCACTCAACCGTAACGATCGAAGAAAAATTATACTGGAGCTGTTACATCTACCTCAGCTTTCCTCAGTGAGTGCATTAACACTCTTATCACCACTCACTGTAGCTCATCTGTCCTTTATGAAGCCATCAATGCGGTGTAAATGATCGTCCGTTAAATATCCAAGCACTAGACTGAAGCACACACAGCTCGAAGAAAACACAGCTGATCGGACGAAACGAACATCGTTAAACTACAATTACCATCATCCGGCAATAACACAGTGGCCCAAAAACGATATACGCGTGAATAAAAAAAAAACTGCTTTGCAGAAAATGGAGCTGCTTGTTTCGTCAGCAGTCGAAATTGCACCGAAATGGCTAATCACAATCAGAGGCACTCGGCAACTTGGATGAGGAGCGTTTGGCCCTGTTCCAAACGATGACTACAGAACATTTTCATAAACCTACACACATGATCTACAACAACCCACCCGTCCCCCTCAACCCCACAATCCAATACGGTACATCAATCTTCGGAGAGTGTGTATGTTGGTGTTTCTTTCCTGATCTCGAATGTCTGACGAGACGAGGAAGCATAAGTGAAACAAAAAGAAGCAGGTGTCTTAATAATCCCCTTTCATTACTGCCCACCAAGAGGGGAACCCACCGTGAAGAAAGTCAGCAGGAAGCTAACATCATGTCAGCTTGGCACCGTTTTATATTCTGGCTGTGCATGAAATGAAATGATCATGTTTTGTGGCCCGCAATTTCAACGAACTCCCTTTCGGGTCGTATCCAGCCTTTGACTCGTACATGCTCCCTTCCGGCAACACCGAGACATCGGTTGCAATTAGCGTAATGAGTGCAATTTAAATCAGTTTAACGTTAACGTAGAAAAAAAAACAG
>KB697396.1:0-10237 GCA_000349165.1 Anopheles christyi
ATAATATACAATGGAAAAACAACACATTACAATTTTTATTTCTTAAATTCACGTAATGTTTTTAATAAAGCTGTTCCTAATTTTGCCGATCCTGTGGTACAGACGCTTCTCTACATTGAACATCAGTATAAAGCCATTAATACCTTACTGTTTAAAACAAATTTAAGAAAGTGTATGATTGATCACTTGTCTTCACTAGTCAAAGGTTTGAGAACTACAAGACAACTTCCCGGGAAAAACTATTTCGTTCAACCCTTTGAAAAAAATTTACATTTTGTTACAACTACCAGTTTCGCAGGGACGGAGACTATAATTTGTACCCTTTTTCCATGAGTTGGCTCGTTGGCAACGTAAGTGTGTGTTGAAAATTTACTTCCGTTTCTTCTCCGTTATGTCGCTTCCCGCTTAACCCAACAACGATTGGGTTAGTTAGGTCGGAAGGACGGATAAAAAGCGACCCAGACAAATGTATTATTCATGCAGCAATCAAACCTTAAATATTTAGCAACTCAACTTGCGATTTAAAGTGCGACCTGTCACATCTAGCCTGTTATATGGCTCAGATTTTCCTACACCTAACAGGGTAGCAGCTTTCTATCACGATGCCTCCTTTACACCTTCTAAGAATGAATTAATGACGAACGTTGTCTGTACGATTGGTGTTCTTTACGGCAGAACGTCAATTTTCCGGTTCTTTTCCGTTCCCACAAAGGCTGGGAAACTATTCACCTGTTGCAACAATGGGTATATCTTCTTGTGTGGTACGAAACTTGTCTTTAATCACTATGAAACGTAGAGTTTGATGGTAAATGTTACATTCAATACAGTGTTGTCGATATATATTTTAAATTGTTAAAGTGTCAACGCAACGCACACTATGATTTCTTTACAACAATCAAAAAAATAGTAGAAATTAATCTATTTTCTTTAAGTAATATGCCGGTGCGTACATTCGTTATAAGAAATTGTGAATGCAAACTGTGGATCCTTTTCATGATTTTCTTGTGTTTGCTTCTGAAATTCGATACTTTAGATCGAATGTGATGCATTAGCCGCTGTTTGTTTATTTTTTGTTTGAATAACTTAAAAGAACTATCCGCCAAACGAGTGCCGTCCAACGGTTTTGTTTATAAAGGACAATACAAATATCACGCAACTATGAAGTTAACCGCAGGCAGTGGCATTAGAAACGTGTAACATTACACCATCATTCTATGTTAGTTTAGCAAATGTTTACCTTTTTCTCATGTTTTCACATCACGTTCAAGGACATTTTAAATATGAAGCGTGATTTTTTTGCTTGATGTTTAACTTTTCATTAGAAACAGTCTTTCTTTCTAGCCATGTTTTCAAGATTATGATGCATATCTCTTCTTTTGTTCTTTTTTTTTAATTTTTTGTAACAATGGTCCAGCCGTACGGCTTAGCCTGGATCGATATTAAATACACTCGAAAAACCTGTCACGAATTTTCACCTCCTTATTAAGAAATCAAAACAGTATTTTAAATGCTCACAGTTGCAACCATTTATGTAAATTGTCACAGACGTTGTAATCTTGATGGCAAACGTAAATCACCACATGAGAATAACCCGTTAATTCTAGGGTCGATACAACACAATCCTATCAAAACCTTGGATTTGTGCCTCGGAATTGAATCCCACGACGTTTGAATGCAGAAGGAATAGTAATAAAATATAGCAAGAAAACAAAGGCCCTTTGGGGAGCCCATTTTGCATAATTCATTGCACCAGACGCTGTACGTCTGGAATCGTACTGATGTTTTTATATAATGCCGACTTCGGACCCTTCAACGACGTTGGCGACAAAATCAATTGTTCGTCATGTTGAGACGGCCTGACAAATTCAGGAGCTGAAGTTATTTATTGCTGTCATTAAATATTGTGTGTGGTAAATTTCGTTCTCTCTACAATTTGCCAACTTCTGTGTGAATTTTTGCAGAACTCTTTAATGCGTTCAACCCCTTGTGCAATTTATTAACAGTACAATGCTGTAAACGTACACAGAAAACTAAAACCAGAACCAAATCATCATTAAAGGTACACTGATTTGATAGTTTAACAACCCTCTGGGTTTTGTGAAAAATTGTAGGGGCTTTTTTTAATGTTCTCAATAGTTATAAAACAATTGAGCCCCGACGAGACATGCTAATGTAAGTACCTTTAATTGTGCACGAGGAACAATCGGGGACTCCCGTGGCCCAAAACATCTGCCTGCTCATCAAAATTATGAAGCGCCACGTGCGACTCAATCACGGAAACCCGCACGGAAAATAATTCTCCGTGACTTCGACGGCTACAATGCTATGCATATTAAATTTTACGATCACATTCTTTCCACTTTATCGCAATGGTCATCGATGCAGCTACGCAGACATACTCTTCGTTGCAATGTGTTGATTGTGTTGCGAATTTCTGTCTGATGTACAATGCTCACGAACGTGTTTTATTAAAGGATACAATAATTAAAGTTTATTATAGTTAATGGTGCCTGATTTATTGAGTACATGAGAAGAAACAATGAGAAGAAATAAAATTGTCAAAGCTCAGTTAAAATTATATTTTAAATTTTACGAAGTAAACAATGATATAAAATAAAATGCCAAATTTGCTGCAAACAATTAAATCATTCCCAAAAAACTGATGTTTCAGTCGATTTTCCCGTATGCTTGCGATCGAACTCTGTTAATGGTTACAACCGTGCAAAAGAAAATAATAAAAAAATGCTTTCACCCTCCATCAATCATCAAATATTGGAAAGAATTGTCATGAGGTTCATGTCATCAAATCTGTTTAGGAATGTTAACTTATTTTTAGTGTAGCCTCTAATGCTGAAGCTCCCTATAACAAAGAAATATTGCTTGTTAAACCATCCGCTTAAACATAACTTTTCAACGACTCCCAATAAATCACAGTCCACAAGCTGGTACCATATGGTGGTGTGAAATTAATGACGCTGGGACAAACACAAAGATCAAAGATTGACAAATGCATCGAACTCCCAGAAATCTATTGGTTAAAATTTGTAATACAAAAATTATTTTCGTCGTATTATACTCATTCCAGAAAGTCCACATTTTTAATCAATTTTGAATTTTTAATAAATAAAAGCAATAATTTTTAAATTTTAGTAAAGAATGTGAGAAAAACAAACCAATAAAGAAAACAGCACGCTCGAAGTTTAGTACAAAACGGAAGCTTCTAAATGACCCAAATGCAAAAGCCTTTTATAAGTAACCTAAGTATTTTTGATAATAAAGCCTTGAGCGTTTCAATGCTTTATTGTTTGTTAAAATGTTTGATGTCTCAAAAAAAAAATTTAAAAAAATTGAAAACAGTTTGTTTTCTACAACAGTTTTGTTACGATTTCATACGCAGCTCGAGAGAATACCTAATATTTTACATTCCATTAAATACATTTAACTCCAAACACAGTGTCGTTCATCTCAAAATGTCACAGAGGAGTGGGTTTAGAATCATCAAATTCGTCCTAAAAACGACACTCCCCAAAACACTTTCACAGAGCACCATTCGTCAATCTCCCCCCCAAAAACAGTTTCTCATTATCATATATTTACATATTTCAATTGCAGCCGGACGAGCAGGCGGTGCAAGCCTTTACCATCAATAAAGGGAAACCATTGTCAGCAGCATCGGATCGTACAACCACTCTGCTACATTGCGCATGGTAAGTTTCTGGGGAATGTAACATTGAAACTTATCTTTGACCGCGTGCTGGGTGGTGAATGGTTTGTGCGAGTTAAATTGAGACGCGTTTACGTTTATCAACAATTTGCCTAATAACTTTGGCAAACATTCTACCTGGTCAACAGCTCTTGTAAACTATCACAAACGTAACAGACTATTTCTAACAGCTTTATTTTTGTATAATTTTTGAAGTTGTGTTCCTTGTTGTGTTGTTTATTGCTTATTTCACTATAGTTTCAAAAATATTGTACATTATTATTAACGAAATCGACGTACATTTTTATTTTTAAAAAACTTTTTTTTAAGAAAACATTTTTGAAATTTGTTTCCCTGACACAGCTACACGCACTCAAAACACAAATCTTGTTCCTTTTCAATAGCACACCTTCTCTACCGGTTTTCATGGTAAACGGGTGTTCATCCAAACAGGAAACGGAAGCTACTGCTATGCTTGAGGGTAAAATTTTCGGTGCAAATGGCATCCAAAACCGCAAAGTAGACCTTCCTTCTAGGTTCAACCCGTCGCAGGCTGAAAAATGTTTTTACCATCACCCACCACCTCCTTCATCGCCTCACGGAATATTTGCACGGGCTCTAGTTTCCGCTGTGGAGCCAGAGTTTCCTTTTCCGTACGGTTAACGAGCCACAGGAAACCATAACTAGCCAACAGCACTAGTCGGAGTGTTTGCCAGGAGCACATTTCACCGACCTACTTCGCTTGTTGTGGTACGCCCGATGGACCTTTTCTACGTATGACCTCGTCCGTAGGTGTAGTCCGATTGTGTTTGCGGATTTTAGGATTATTGAGAAACCCAAAACGCAACGATTAGTATCTAAATGTATTTAATTACCGCTCATTGTGCAAATGTAGTTTCTTGCTGCCCGATAAGATGCACTAATTAAACGCACAAAGCGGTAGCAGCCACACAATCATCATTAAATGTTCATTTTATTCGAGACGCAATTGTCTAATCTTAGGGCGCTCAGTCGTGTCAGTTAATAACTTTGCATTGTATATATTCAACAAATAAATGCAAGTAGAAGTATGGGCGTCTCTAAGCTTCGGTTTAAGGAACATTTTAAGATTTCCTTTCCTTTCGTACTCTGGATCGTATCCATTTTCTCATCAGTTGTCACTCTCTCATCACGCACTGTGTTTGAAGCAATTAATCTCTCGGCTATTTTTATTCAACCCAAACTTCCTTGAGCATTGACAGATGATGGGCAGCAGTCATTTTGTGTAAATACTAAGTGAGAACAATAAACAAATACGTTCAACAGGTGGGAGCTGCAGTAGACAAGCATTCAAAGGCAATGTAGTAAACAACCCGTACTAGTTACGAAACTATCACTATGGATCAGTGACGAGAAGCAGAAGATGTTTGATGAATGTTTGTATCAGAGTAAAAAAAACATCACAAATCAACTCTCATCAATTCCCAAAAGCAAAACAGGCATGTAAGAAGCAAATCTCTCTCAAATTTGTGGAAACTAATCACTTGCAACAAAAAATATCAAATGGGGTTTTACGCAGACTAATGATTTGACATGCTTTAGTCATTCCTGTACCAGTCTATACTAGTCCACTCTTAAATCGTTGCTTCACCTTTCACGCCTTTAATAGATGAACGAAGCCCACCATGCTTTGCGCTAAAAAACTCTCGTGTCTTGTATGAGCAGAAAATGAGGGAAAATTGAAAACATTTCAACCACTTGCCCTAGGGGTGAAAATATTCGGATTCTTTCTTCCCACAAGGCATGCCTTTATGCAACCTCGGAATGGAATTTCCAGCTCAAAAAATTCTTTAGACTACTAAAGCATTCACAGTTAGGAACATGCTTTTTCTTTAAAAAAAAAGGTTTGAGTAAGAAAACAGAAGGAAATATTTAATTTCTGTTTAAAAATTTAACAAGACTGCCATAAACGAAATATGAAATTAAAAAACTCCTATCACATATTCACGTAAAATGAAACGGAATTAATCAATAATCATTTTACGAGTTATTTAATGGTATGTTAACTAGTGTCACTTTACATTATTTCTAACTGAAAACGCTCCACATCTAGCCCTACCTTTACGACAATGAAAAACCACTGTCGATGAACAATTCCAGCAATAATGGGCGTTTTAAAGGGCAGCTTATGAACAAAAACTGAGAACGTGACATTTTCCAGATTTCCAAAATATTTGAAATACAATCCATCCGTCTAATGGAGTAGAAATAAAGCAAATTGATTTCATGGTAAGCGGAGTGTTTTCTATGACAGCAACCCAACCCAATATTTTTGCCTACAGAAAAATTTCCTTCATCTAAATGCCATGGTGCAAAAGATGGTGTGCAGAGGAAAGTTTGGAAGGAACAAAGGAAGCCCCGTTGTTTTTGACTCAAGAAAAAAATATTGAGTTGAAATGCTTCAACGTAGCCCTGGCATGTAGTTTAAAAAATTATTTAAATACATTAAGTTAGTACAAAAAATAATACTAAATATAAATAACACTTGATAAATTAATAAACGAGCCAATATTCAAAGTTTAAAACCGTAAATCCTATTTTCCGAAAACTGTCTGCTTCGTATAGCACATTGAGCGCTTCGCAGCCGAACTGAAGCTGTCCTTTTATATTGCTGAAACAAAACCTTGCCATCTCGCTGACAGGAAATACGGAAACCCTATTCTAAAGTGGTGCCAAGGAAATCTGATGCTTATTTGAACTGTGATTAAGACGTTTCCGGAAGCGCTGACATGTTTGCGCCAGTTTGGAGAGGGCGAAATCCTCCATGACTGTCATTAATCCTTGCAATCTAAAATAGCGAATCGAGGATCGAATAAAGTGAAATATTCACTTCCTTAGCATGGAAGCGAGTGAATTAAAGAAGGGCTTGATTGACAGGTTAGCATCTGGCAGCTGAGAAACATTCTTCCACTCTGGTACTTTAACTTTTGCTCCCATTAATGGTATCGCTTTTTTTCTTCTATCGAATGCTATCGAATAAAATTGGAAAAAATGATTTTAATAGAATAAAGACGAAAAAACATTGTGTCATAAGTATACACTTCTTAAAATGGTATCTTTTTTATGAAATAGTTTTCTTAACTTTATAAATAAAATGGGGGTACAATAAAGAGCAATGATTATTCCATTCCTGCTGTGTAACTCGAAACATAACATAACTTACACTTTCCCATTAGCTATCCCGCATCAGCTACAACATTTGTTTGGCAAACAAAATGATTGATTTTCAATTCCAATAATCAACCATTTAATTTCAAAAATTTCAAATCAACTCAATTTCACACTACGTTAAGGCAATTTTCTTTGAAGTGCGATACAGAACGCTTTGTTTGGACATTATCACAGTTTAACTCATGTGAGACGCAAATGGTCGAATTATTTCAAATGCGGGTAGCATTGATTGCTTCCGCAACGCAAGTAAAATCGATTGACGCTTGAGTCTTTAGCGTACTGCATTGTTTGTTTTGTTTGAATGCTGCAAAACTGATGACCCTATGATAACCTTCAAACTATAATGCTTAAATATAGCTCTTACGGTCATCGTTCAAACACAGCTGCTGCAATCATTCGTCTTCCAAGATTGATAACCCGTATCTCTACAAAACTATGATAGAAGCACGTCTTTCAATTTATCTTCCTAAGTTTTTTGCAGCATATACCAAATAAATGACCTTTATTAATCATTTATATGTGGTTGCTAACAAAGCAACTTGCGCAAACACATTTTAGTCTTTGAATGCGCCCAACATTTCTGCTAAGACGATACTTGTGTTTATAAATCAATATGGAATGAAAACCAGTTTTCTTCCCTTTTTGTAACAAATTTGATACAAAATTTGATACAAATTACTGAACTTTGTTTGCAATCCCAGGCGTGCATTAGCTTTCCAAAAGCATGAGCCTTTTCTCAGGCAATCGATAACATATTAATGTGAAAACACAGCATCGTTTTGCTCACCTTTTCTCGTATCATTTAGCATTATGATGGGAAAATCATTCAAACTGCTCAATTCATTTGTCATGCATCCCAGGTGCCAAGCTTACACGATTTGTTCAACTTCTCCAGAAATTGAAACACAAAAAAAGGATAACCTTCATTCAAACCCAGCTTTACCTTCTGTCAGAACTTCTGTTCTTACAGCAATATTACATAGAATCTCGACACGTAAACATGTCTACATCATTTATCATACGTAAGCTGGAGCATGTAATCAGATCCATGATAAACTGTGTTTTCCGATTACTTCTGCTCATCGGTTTTCGGCACACTGCCTGTCATAAATATTGCTGAGAAGTAGGTCAGCTTTCGCAGATTGTTTCGATCATTAATTACCGCACTTGAACGGATCAACTCTACCTAATCTCTGGAAAATATGCTCTCATAAGCGAACAAAATGGAAACGTCTCAAAGCAAATTAACACGTCTGTCATGCACCATTCAATGTTTTGTGTGCCAGGTTCATTTCTGATCTCGATTACTTCGCCAAGCCTTTGCACTTAGATTAAAAATATGTTTGACATTGAAATTGTTTCATTCAAAAAGCTTTCCAAACAAATCAAACATATTACATCTATGTTTCTTTTGAAAAACATGTGTTTCCTTAAAAAAAGGATGACATTTTGAGGTCAATAAGCTTGATAACCTCAGGCAGAAAAGCAGCCACCTCTAGCCACCATTTGCCACCAATGTGAATGTGACGTTCAATGTGGGACTGGTGGAAAAAAAGCTAAACATGTTACATATTGCCAAAACTCCCGAGAGCAATAATCTACTCACCTTCCAAAGTATTGTCACAGTTTTAAGCACGCTATACAAAACACCCACACTCACAAAAATGAACTTCCAGAAACATCTTTTCCCCTTGTGTTGTGTACATGTCGTGTATCCAAATCGACGTTTGATGGGAAATGTTGTCAAGAGAAAAAGCACGTTCGTTCCATTACGTTCAACTTTCACAACATCTGCATTTCATTGATGAACTAACAGGAAAGCTCACCTTCAAGATCTAGCTCACTTTCACAGCAGATGTTGCAAGTTACACGGACCGAATATAAATGGTTCCAAATACGTTAAATCTTTGTCATTAGGATCAATTTTACTCAATGATGTTTGAACCAAAATTATACTATTTATGCTCGAAAAAATAAATGTTCGCATATACTCAATAAATCTGGAGATTCTGGAGAAAGGACTTGAAAAAAGCAGTTTTTAGTTAGTTTAATGTGTGTTAGTATGTTTTGATTTGTTTCGAATTCAGTAAATAACGTTTAAAATAACACATATGATGATACATTTCAGATTGTAAATCATATTCATTGCTCTGCGCTCACCTCTTGAAGTTACATGCCTTCTTTCGCATTGTATCCATACAATCTTTAACACACAGGAAAGCAAAATCAAGAATCCGCTACACTACCTGCAGAAAACTCGCCAGACATTGTCACATCACATAATGGCCGGATAAATATTCCCTTGGCGAGTGATAAGTGCGGTTATTATGATTTTCCCGCAATCAGAAGAGGTTGCTTCCAGCTTCGTTCGTTTCCTTTCGCGTCGCCGCAAAGCGAAACACACAACCACACACAGCCAAACGAGAGATGAATGATTATGTTTATTGTTGATGCCTTTCAATATAAAATGTGTCCGCAGTACTTCTGACATGACTGATGCCATTGCACCATAATACTGGAAGGTACTTGGTACACTACTGAAACTCTACCCCGGAGCGACAAAGGATATGGCCGCAAGCCGGGAAGTCCTTTCAGCGTGCTTTTCCCCTGGTGAATATGCAACGGCTCAGATTGGTTTCATTCATGGCCGGTGATTGCGGTTTGTTGAATACAGTCAAGGTACAGGTTGAAGGTACAGTCAATATGAAGCTAAAAGGGGATGTTGTTTTTTTCCTTTCTCGGTTCGGGCTTTTCATATAAATAGTCACCCTTAGTTGCTAACTGCAGGAGATTTGGCATGCGTTTGATTATTTATTGTGGTTTAATTAAAGAGGATGCATAGTTTAGAAAGATTCTAGTAAGTTTTGATAAAACTTCTTTAAAATTGTGAATGTAAACACATAACAGAAAGCCTGAATAACTCTTTTCTGCATTAAAATAATGAAAAACGATTGACGAACGTCTGATAACCCTGATCAAAACCTCGTGTTGGTGTGTTTTGCTTCCTCCATGCATCCTACATATGATGGTCGGAACGTCCTTTCTATGATGTTCTTGCTCCATCATTTTCCATTTGAGTTGGCAACGGTTGATGAAGCTTCATCAGAACCTTATCGTCATAGTCCATATTGTATGTCCGACAAATTCGTGTCCTTGATTGCATGCACTTGTTTGTACACGAGAACGAACGGTCGCTGGCCAACATAAGCGTCACAGATTGAAGGAGAAAGATAACCAATTAGCACGATGCTATCGCACTAGGAGAACATTGTCTACAATCAATTTACCTCTCTGAAATCCGTTTTTCTCTTTCTCTTTTTTTTT
>KB697397.1:0-10232 GCA_000349165.1 Anopheles christyi
CATTTTAGTTCATCAATATTGCTATATAAAACAGTGATTCGAGAGCGATATAGTGCTCCAAAAATGATGATGTGCACAGGCAAGGAAGATACAACTAGATATTAGATGACAGGGGATTCTACCTATGGGTTAAATAGGTATATAAACAAAAAGCAAGATTAAAGTAAAGATACCCATCACAAAGCTGTTTTTATATCGTTGTATATCGTCGCAGGTTTCACCATCGCACAACAAACAACCCTGAATTTACTAAAAAAATATGTTTTGAGTATCCGTAGGGGCTTTATTTTATTTTATTGGGTTGCTGACTGTTTCTATCAATCTTTCATTATTTCGGCCAATTGCGATTTTTTTAAACTGAAATTATGAACGTGTGGGCAACGCTGTTGGAGTTTGACAATGGATATTATTGGTTTTTTATTCGGAAGGAAAAGCCTGGCTCAATCACATAATAATATAAATTCTCTGAATAATTAACAATCAGTTTAAATTCATGCACAACATGAAACAAGCACAAAGACAATCAAATTTCCATTATCCTTGCACATAACCAAACTTTCATATGAATTTTCGCCCACCCGTTTAGTTCGCAGAGCTTTTATTTGTATGTTGGTAAATTGTAAAAATCCATACTGCAAATTAAAAAAAACCCGTCCCAACTCATCGCACATCACTCTATGTCAGATTAAATGCGCCGGTGGTTCATTTCCGATCTAATTATCGTAACTGATTGAAACTGTAAACCGAAAGAGGTACTCACTTTTATTGGGAAATTCATTGCACTGGGCGAGATAATGATTTCGTTGAGTTTGAAAATTACCGTCCAAACCATCAGCCGCCTGACCCCTCTTGTATGCTGCGGTTGATAGTATTGATTACGGTGTATATTACACCGGGTTCACTTAACGCCCACAATTTTATACATGCGGCCTATTCATTTCTCGTTTCAGCAATCGTGTGTTTTCTGTGGGAAAAAAACACAACAAACCTCCCAATTCAAACTAGTAATTGAGTTTCAATTTTCAAAAAGTATTCAACACACACAAAAAAGGAACACACTAGAACCACTTTAATAACTTTATCAGATCAAACCAGTGCATTGCGTTCTAAAGTCACGTGTCACGCTGGACGTAGAATGTTGAAACTCGTTTTTTCCTTCGACCTTTTCGGTCTTTTCCCAACTGGGCAATCTCCGAGTTGCTGCGATACTGGCACTTACCGTGTCTGGGGTATGGGAGAAGCGGTAATCTGGTTGATTGCAGCACAACTCTGATCGAGCAAATAGTCGATCACGGAGCACGAGACCACTTCAAACGACAAAACGGTGCCCGGCGCTCTCGACTCGCTCGCTGCCAGTGCGATGGTGTGATGATAGCGTTATTATAATGTCATTATTTCGTCGATTCGTATCGACGACCGAGCTGCGAGCGGGACAAGCTAAGCCGGACCTTGGGGACGGTACCAATCGTACCAATTACCCACTCCAGCTGGGTTTTTTCGAACAGCAGTCGACTCAAATTTACATAACGAATCAAGGGCTGAGCGTTTGCCACAAAATTGATTCCCAACGAGGTGCCGAGATTTCGTTGGGTTTGCTTCAATGGGTCAAGTCACTCGTCCATGAAATTCCTTGCCTGCCTGGGTGAGCAATTTTTGTCATAAATTATTGACTAAACGGTCGTCCGGTGTGCGCGCACCTATGCTGGTAATGTTAATCAACTGATTATGAAAATGATTTCCCACCTCGCTGTTGGAGAAAGCACCCCCTCTACTAACTAGAACAATTGACTAATCGGCTTCAATTGGCTTGAGAAGCTTGAGAAAAAAAAACTAATACACACATCCCAATAAAGTACTAACGGATGTACTAACAATGTACTAATTGATAGCAAACCGGCGGCGGTTCGATCGATACCGATTAAAGCGTTGCCTCAGAATGCTTCGTTGATCCATCAAGTCGGACTCCTTTTTAAAAACATGCTCAACAAATCCCTTCAAGCCGGCCACATAAACTCGGGCGAATGTAAACTTCACCCGGAAGCGGTCACTGCAAAGGGTCATAAATCTGATTCCACAAATCTACTTCACTTTGGTGGCCCTTAGCATGCCTCCTCTTCAACCTGGCCCCACACACAGACACACTGAAAGCTCTCATAAACCACTCTTTTGTTTGGGGAAAAGGGTAAAAAAAGATTGCAAAGCCGCACAGCACGGTACGTGTATGAGAAGTAGTAGTATTTACAGGTGCATTTTTCATTCAACCCTTGAAGGTGGGAGGGATATTTTTTCTACCCCTTTACTGCCCCGCCTGAATGGATAAAACGCTTGTCCGGCAGCATCGCTAGCGTTGCGAATTGGTTCGGCATTGGATGGGAGCTGGAATGCTAGCTTCTAGTCACTTGTTTACTCAAGCCCCAGCTAGTGGGGTTAAAGCGAATGGTGGACGAGCCTAGCGAAACCCCCAAACCAGGCCCCGAACGTCGCCCGGAACTACCACAAATAGAAATAATTGTATTTTTCTTACCTAACAAACTTCCCAACCAGTACTGGGCTGGCGTGTCTGGGCGAATCGGGTTTTTGGGCTCGGTACAGTAGACTATGGTCAGCAAGACCTCAACCTCAGGCACGAACCAACAGACCCATCGGACCGTACAACCGGAAGCACCCGGAAGGAAGACGTGGTAAGACGATGGCAGGATATCGGGCACAGGAAATGGTTGTACCTGTAAATACAGAACACACACAATAACAGCAGCAACAAAAAAAAACGAGCTGCCACGGGTTTGTCGGCTTGTCCGTGGTCAAACCTGAGTCAACCAATGTGGGAGCGTACAAGCGTACGTTGTGGGAGAAAGCAAAAAACGATGAGGAGAAGGTGGACAACCAGAGTTCGCACTGCACACGGTCCTCGGGACGCTTCGTCATATACGTTCAGGACCGGGCCGGCCAAAGGGATACAGAGAGCTTTATCACAGTGCCAATATTTGCTGACGGAATGAATGAAACCCGCCGGTTCATGCGATATTGCGTTTCCGTACTCTACCGCGAAGTTCACCCCTTGCTGAAGGGAGGCGACAGAGAGAGAGAGAGAGAGAAAGAGAGTTTACGTTGTGTAAGCCAACGGGAAGGACGTACCTGGTTTGTTTTGCTCCATGCCAAACCGCCCCCTAGAATTGCCACTCGTTCATCTTGTGCAGCAGGTTTCACCGACGGTTCGGACATGCTCCAATGGTCAATGGTACGCTGCAAATATTGTATCAGACGGCGATGGACGTTGGGTGAAATGAACGAACCCTTGCGCCCGTTCTTCCACGATGTTGGCCATGCTGTTGGATCGATGAAGTTTTTTTGGATTTTAACGAGATTTTTAATGATTTTCTTGTACCGTATTTTGTTTTGTACTGTTGTTGGGTACAGAACCTAGCAGTTGCTATCTACTTGATAATCAATCTTCTACTTACAACGATGAGTAAATAACGCTCCAGCGCTGAGCAAAACATGTGCCATAGAGAAAAAAGAGTTAATTTTTTATGGAAAGGCTTTAAACGAATAATTAAAGCGAGATATGTTATAAATAAACGAGTTTCCAGTATGACCCATTTTGGGTTGTATCCTAGAGCAATCATTTCCACTAAAATTGTTTGTTCCATTTTACTTGTCTAAAATGTAGGATCTGTTTCCCGAAAAAAACTCTGAGCCTTTTTTTGCAATTGCCATGCACAATACATCAAAATCACGCCCTGAAATAGCCGTTTGTCACCTTTGTCCAACACCGCGCACGAACCTTCATCACATACATCATCCCAAAAAGCGGATCCTGGACGAACCCTTGCCGTGTTGAATTTCTGCCACTTTCGAAGGCAACTGTCAACCCAGTCAACCCTCGCCATCAACCGTCCAGTTCACACTCACTTTTACTTGATGCTGTTGTTGTTTTTTTTGTCGAATGGGCATTCTAACCCTTTTAGCTCCCTCTAACCTTCCTTGTGCCCCCATTCTTTGCCAATGGATTCACTTAAATGTCAACGCATTTGCATAGAGTTCCCGTTTTGTACCACGAAACTACCCCCGTACAGCAACCAACAGGTAGGGAAAGCTCGTGCACCTGGTCCGTTTCATGGTACGGGGACACATTTGCACCATTTGCCTGTTTTGCATGTTTCCCACCCACCCACCAACAAACGCATCCCATCAGAACCATTTTCGTTCGTTCCATGCAAAAAAAAAACCCCAGACAAACCAGCTTCGTTGGAAAACGCAGTTGCCGACACCATTCCGAGGGCAGGAAGCGTTTTCCTTCACAAAAGCAGGAGGTAAAAAGGAAAAAGCTACCTCGTAGGAGACAAAAATCCCTTTTTAATTGCAACCCTTGTCATGGTGAGCTCACGCTGTCCACATATGATGGCGATGAAAGGGCGTAGCATTTATTTTAGCTCGCTGTTTTGTGTTTTTACTTTCAGTTTGAAGTGTTTTACTTGTGCTTGAGCGCGGTGGGCTGTGTTTTATCTTGTTTTAATTGTTTCGCGAATCTGCTCACTCAAACTTTTAATACTTTTTTTTTGTAAGGCCAGTTGGTTTGTTTTTGTATTGAGTTCTGTTCTGTGCCTGACGTATTTCATTTTTACATTCAAACCCTTTTTTTGCAACAGCATAGCTAAATGATAACTGTACATCGAAGCTCTTTCGAAAGGCAATATCGATCGTACCACAAGGGAACATGTATCTGTGTGTGTGAGTGTATACAAACGAAAGATGCCGAAAGATAACTTCAACTTTCTCAAAGGTAAAAGGATTGCCCCGAAAACACACACATTCTCAGCACAATCTGCCGCATGAATATTTCATTCGCAAAAAGTACGCTTCGCCCAACAGGCGAAAGCATAAAGCAGCACATTAATTTCATCACCCAGACATCGTTCGAATAGTGCCGAACGTTTCCTCACCAGCAAAGGGGTGGCCATAGCAACCGACATCACCACCCTCTGAGCTCTTGCTAAATGGCTCAACGAAATGAGTTTAAACATTTAGAACGAAAAAAAAAACACAGCAAAGGCACAAACAGAACAACAGAAGCATAAAAATAATTCGATACACTTCCCAACAATACCTACGGGAGCAATTGCAAACTGATGCCCGCCGGCAATTCCGTTCGTTCGGCCACATAACAAATCACACATCCATTCTGACCGGGGAGAAATGGGGGCACACAATCCTTTCCCATTGTGGGGGGGGGGGGTTGCGAGAGGGGGTGGGGTGCAAATTCCCAGGAAGTAGTTCTGGAGATGGACTAAACTGGGTAGAATTCGAATCCGGGCCACACAATCGATTCGCAACACGAGTGAGCATACGAAAGCACACAAAACGAGATGCAACGACGACAACATATACCCCTACCCTTCCACCCACCCACCCAACAGTAGAGATAAGAATGAAGGGGTAAGGGCGAGGGAAGCATGAAACAGCTTCATAACAATAACCGTAAACTGGAAGAAAACTAACGGAAGCACTCCAGAAGCCAGCCATATTTGATGGCACCGGTCGTTGTTGGGCCACGGGTCCCCGGGACTCACGGCACGGCGTAAGTGCTCGGTCCGTCTCGGCCTTTCAGCTTTATCGTTTGCCATTAGCCCTATAAAAGACTCATTTTCCGAATCACCCATGCGCGCCTACTCCGAATCACGGGACGTGTTCCGGCGAGGTCATGCACGAGCCTGGGAAAGTCGTCTATGTGTGTGTGTGTGTGTGTGTGATACGTACATGAACTAGTTCCGGAAGAGCATGGAAACAAGTGCAATTCAAAAAAAAAAGAAAAAGGATACGAATATTCGATACATCCTGTCCGGAGGGCACTGCTGGAATTCTGCACATTCGAGCAGTAGTAGCAAAATGGCTACGAAACGAGGAGCTGTGGGAAAAAGGCCGCCTCATAGACACGCGCTAGACAATGTTATCGTTGTCTTTTCTTTTCGCAATCTTTGCTCTCCCCCCGGAAGGCAGTGTACATCAGTACCGGGAAGCCTGTATTTATTCAACATATCTCCTTCTCCCAACCATTCAACGTTGCTCTTTGGTTGACCCTTTGTGTATATTTTTTTTATCTGCTGGTGTATGTGTGTAGATTCATCCTGCTGGCCACTACGATAATGACTGGTTCACTGCAACGTTTCTTTGCCGTTGGCTTGTCGGCACACAATGAAAAAACCTTCCTTTCCAACAACACACAAAAAAAAAACTCACTGGCAAAAAAGACACTGACGCCCATAATCTACCCCATCCCGCCCAGTTTTCCCTCCATCGAAAAAGTGGCGTTGCCAAGCGGAAGTAAGGTCAAGTGGGTTCGGGATGATGATGGTACATGATCACCGGAAAGGGAACTAAAGAACAGCTAGCTTTCCCACATTCACACAAAAAAAAAGAACAGAAGTACGAATCCCAACTGTCCACTTTGAAGCACTCTGCACACGTACATGACCCCGTCGGCACCCTTCGAGCCCTCTCAAACCCTACCCCCCCAGCCCTCTCCCAACTTTCAACCATAATCTGTTTCAGGGAACGATCCTTGCATTCATAATTTGCAGCTGCCGAACGTTTTATTACGTTTCAAATTATTTCGAATGTGACTTTTACACTGAAGCTCGCTGCTGCGGCTGCTGCATTCTGCCTTGCAGCAATGCTGCTGTTGCTGTCCCGATCGCCGCACTTTTGTTTGAAAGCAAACTTTTCTTAATTTGCACTTTATGCCACTTGGTTTGGTTAATGCATTTGAAGTGCCGCATTTAAAGCATGCTGTGGCCGAACTCGATTACAACGGCACGTACGTGAGGGTTAGTTTTAAAGTTACTTTTCCAAAGCATCCCGGTTGCCCGTGGCAACCAGTGTGGATGGTGCGGGATTTGCCGATTGGTGCAGAAGATTAAAGGCTTTCCCATGGCTTCAGGTAGCTTGGACTAGTAGGTGTATCTAAACCACCAGTTTTGGCCAACTTAAGATGTTCAGATACACCTCAAAGTGGAATACAATTAAGCTGTCTGTAGTTACTATACAGAAATCGTACTAAAGTTTACTACAATTACTTTAAAATTTGACTACAATTACTTTCAAATAGTTCAAAGTAGAATACATTTATGGTTTTCAATTTTGCAGCATTTTGCTTCGCAGGGTTTCATGTAATTTTTGCTAAGACCTGATAAAAAGATATTATTCTGCATTTTGTGTGTCTGTCAAACAATCCTGATTTAAAATCAAACAGCAGCTTGATTGTTTTAGATTTGCTGTTAAACTATTAACATCCAATTTAATGAAGAAAACAGGAAGAGAAAATGCTTCAATTGAACATTGACTTTCTACTGCACGACCCGTTTCGACCTGGCTGAACGCAGTACTCACCTTAACTGAAACGATGCTCAAAAGCCATACTCACTGAAGCACCTTGCAATGAATGGATTACATCCATCCTCCAAAGACCTTCCTCCCCCCCTCACTGATCGCCATTGAAAAAATCGAACCCATCCAGCTAGCAGCAGCAGCATCCTTTCCCATCGGTTTTGCTTGAACGCTCCGATCCAGGCACAATACTTACCCAGCCCATCGTTACAGTGAACGAGAAATGCCGGGCGTACCGTTTAGTTGGAGCACTTAGCTAAAAAGCGACCTTAGCCAGTTGAAAAGCCACCAGGCAGGTTGGTGTGGTGGGCCAAGCCGGGTGCCGAAAACCGAAAACAAGAATCCTCAAATCCAACCGTAAGCTGAGTGTGCAATAAAACGCTTCACCGGTGGCAACTCGAAACCTGTCTGCAATTTGATGGAAACACCTTCAACGCCAGGGGTTCGCTGGCCTTGGCTTGCCTTGCCATCCACCCTTCCATATTCCAGCTCAAAATACCCCTCACCAACCGGATCAAACCTTCAATAGCCAATCCAGCCCTGATAATGCGAATGCCATCGGCCGGATGATTGAAAAGGTAGACACAGTGAGATTTTCCGCCCCGGGAACTGGCACACAAACATTGAGAAAACATTGAGGAAATGTTTTGGCCTGTACCGAAAATGGAAGGCTCCACCTTAAAAACTCGTCTTTACTGGCAGAATAGTGGGAAAAGGTGCAGGGCAGGTATGCAGAAGGTGGAAGGAAAAACGGGCAAACATTTTCTCGAGATTGGACTCTTGGGATGGTTAACGAGAAAAGTAGGCCTGTAGGTTTGGTAGAGCATCAAACGCCCACCGGTATCCGTCCCCCAGTTTTAGCCCGGGAAAATGAAACACACCTCACCTCGCGACCCCTCTGCAACACTGCCACGTGCAAATAGATCAACCAACCTGTTGGAGGACCAACCGGTAGCCGAGTGGCCGCGCTACCTCGAAACCAAAACTCCAAACGCTGAACGATTTATTACATTAATAATGAAACAGAGAAAATCGATTAATGGTCCGCTGGTGCTGCGCTTCCGTCTGCTGGCCACCGTCTCTAAGCATCCCTTACCTTCCCATGGGATTTATTGGGGGTTGGGAAAACCTACGCCCCTGGTGGGAGAAATAATGGACGAATGGTTTTGGATGAAGTCAGTCTAACTCGCCCTTCCAAATATTTGCTCACAGAGCAAAAGAACAAACAACTCGCGTCAGCTCGGGTAGGTTTGAATGACTGAAGCCGAACTGGGCTAAAAAAAAGAGAACACTTTACCAAGATTATACGCAATACGCAGAATGTGACTACTTTTTCTTCTTTTTGAGCGAATAAACAAAACATAAAATAGTTTGACATTCAATCCATCCACCTCTGGTCTGGTGCTAGGGCCAAGAGCAAAGTAAATTAATTTATTCCTTCCTTGCTGAACTTTGATTGGGATCGTAATGGATCTGTCACCGATCATGAATATCAACAATTAACCGCATTGCTGCATTTTACCCCTCCCATCCCGGGAGCGAAGGGCTATTGCACTTTGGAAAGGCCCTCAGGCTGTCCAAGTAATTGTGGAGTAATTATTTCTTCCTATTTTCCCTCTCATTCTCTCTCTCTATCTCTCTCTCTCTCACGTACTTATCTATTTTTGATCCAGGGGCCCGTCGGGCCAGCTGGTACCGCGGGTTTACTGTCACGGTCGATAACGCAGTGCTGTTGCGATTTTGCCAGGGTCGCCCTCTGGAGAGTCTAAGGGTCGTGCCGGGATTAACACATCTTTTGCATTATGCGATTGTCATAAATCATCCGCAGTCAGCCTCCGGTGGTAATTCGTGGCCTGTTTCGTGGTTTTCTGCTTACTTTTCTCATTGCGCTGCGTTGATGGAGGATATGGGACGGAATCTTAAGATTTTCCCACCGGTAGATGAAGTTTAGATGAGAAAGTAGACGCAAGTACGGTGCTTACTAGCTCGGGTACTGGATGGATGGAGGTTTTTTTTCGTACAATTTTGCATGACTCACATTACGGTGTTGAATGCGAAGGGTTTTTTTTTTATGGAAAACTCAACAACAAAGATAATAAAAAAATCTCACCACAAAATAAGATTCGCTGTGAAGATAGGTGAGCTTATTTTATACAACAGCAATATAAAACTTATTTCTAACAGTTTCATTACATTAATTCAAAGCACTGAATAATTCCATTTTTCCTGCTAAGGACTATTCACAAAGAAAAACTTTTACAAATAGTACGTTTTTTGTTGGATTTAAATATTTGCCTCGTTAAAATAGTTCACAGTGCACACTGCTCAGTAAAGAAACAAAGAACGCCACTCGTCCAGAACAAAGCGAGATCGGCCATTTTAATCGGCCAATTCCATTCCGCTCCGCCAAAAACAAGAGCAGCAAGAGAGAGTGAAATAAATGAAAATTGTTTCAAAGCACGCTTCAAACTTCTCGATCGTTGAGCGCGAATTCTTTCATTCGCGTACACTCGTCGTCGCAGCTAGAAAAGCGTGCGAACGATTCCCCGGGGGGATATTTTGCCCACATCACACCGAACCGGACCGGGACAAGGCAAATCAGATTAGAAGAAGACATGGAAACATGCGGATGAGGAAACGGGGAAATACGTTCGAACTTTGTAGACATGAATCTTGCCACGGATGCAGATGAGCAGCGGCCACTTCAAGATTACGCACCGTGCCTGACAGAAGAAGAAAAAAAACTACCACACCGTGCGCACGTGTGTTGGGGAAATGCGAGAAAAACTCATGCGAACCAGAATTAGATTGAGATTTATTCCTTCGATTTATTCCGACGCGAGAAGTTG
>KB697398.1:0-12243 GCA_000349165.1 Anopheles christyi
TGTACCGTCAATAGAAACGTTTTGACCAACTGACATGAAATAAATTGTTCGAAACTTTTTTGAATATTTTTCCTTCTCTGTTCTGACGGTGCGTGTGTGCGTAGGTAAATCATTAGCGTGGGATGGTGCTTATATGCCAATGAAGCATGTCGATAAAGGCGCTTTAAAAAATCAAACATTCGATGTCGATGTTATGTTATTACATTGTATGCAACGTGCCCTAGCGGAAAGGTGTGAGCTTTGCCTGGTTGGCCGGCCTTATGGTAAATAGATTTCAATGGCTGTATGATTAAATTGTGTACATGATTTTAACTGGCGCCGCTTTTCTGCGCACTTGCCGCTTCCGTTTGTTAAGATTCATCCTTGAAATCGGTACATAAGCGATAGGTGATTGATTTTGGCATGCCGTTTACAGCAGCAAAGGCTCGCGTCCGAACTCCTTCACACTGGTGGAGTTGTGGCGGAAGGAAAACGCAAACATTGCTAACCTGTGGCCAGTTGAGTAGAGATTGGTTTGGAAATTGAATCTAAAAAAAAAACATTTACACTTTACAACATGGCCTTAGAGGGGCAAATGGCACGCGCATGGTGAAACAGTGCTGTTTGTTTGTTTTATGTTAGCTTGTTTAGCATAACTGAAGCATTCTTTTAAATGGGGGCGAGTCAGATTTGCCAAAAGTAGTACACGTTAGGTCGGTGGGGTAAATATTGTAGGCCCGCTCTTCGCGAAGGGCACCGCTTTATACACTGCGCGAATTGAATGTTGTTCATATGCTTATTTACAAAAAAGGGGCTTTTAGGAAACGGAACGTCATGGGACCGGAAAGCCAATATCTAATCAATTAGAAAATCATCCATCATTCACGGTTCATAGGCGCGAACAGCAGCAGCATAGGCGCTTGATGAGTTTGACGGCTTTTCACGGCTTGCGGCAACGCGCGCGCGCGTTCACTTTATGAATGTCCATGTGCCACTCAGTACCTGCGCAATGCAGTCCGTGGTGCGTTAGTGCAGCGACGCGCAAAGGTGTTAATAATGATGAATGGAACGCAAAACGGGACGGTCTTGTTTGTACGGTACACGGCTGCCACAGTGCATAAGAGATCCGGATGAGTTTGACAGGTTGGAAAAAGGTTGGTAAGGGAAGGTGTGAAGTTACAAGAAGCTTCGTGCTGTGTGTTGCGTGATTCGATTATACTAATGGTATGTTGAAAAGTGTGGCTCAAATTGGGGAAGCATGGCAAGAATGGTGTAAGAAATGCAAACATTTAAGAGGGGTGCTGAGCAGCAAAATATGAAAAAATATGATTATTAGCATTTGTATTTCGATTTATATTTTTGCATGGATTTATGTATGAGTATTTGGAGATTTTGGGTTATTAATATTTTAAGGTTTACAAATGCGTAATGGCGTAGACGTAGGTATTTAATTGCATCAACTTTAGAAAGCCGGAATGGTATGTAGGATAAAAATTAGCGTTACCTTTGCTGCTTCACTTCCGAGAACTACCTCCGAAAGGCAACAGATTTATGCCGTCAGTCGATTGCTAAATTACAAATCGCCATCAACCAGCGATCCTCCCCGGATGATGCGTTGGGAGGTCTTGTATCGTGTAATCTCACCTAAGCTGACAGATACCATGACTCAAGTGTGCGGTTCCCACTCGCTTCCGGTCAAGTTGAACCAATGCTTGTATCCTGTCCAGCTGGAAGCGCTGCAAAGAACCCGGAGTGTAATATCGTGATCACAGTGACGGCAACCTTGTGTTTGCGAAGGCAACAAAAAAGGGAATGGTTTCGGTGTTGCAACAACGGTCTTTGCAAGCAGTGATCGTTCTGGAACGATCGCCTTTTATTTCTGTCCCTCTCCCAAGCAACAGACTTCACTTGACATGGTGATTGCTAGTGTTTCTTGGTGAGGTGTTTTTTTCACCCAAACAACCCTTGTTAGGACGAGTACCAGACGGAATGCTTGTGATCGCGCAATCCCTACCGGCTTGCTAATAAATTCCTCTGTCACAAGTTTATGACAGCGATCGGTTAATTCCTACCTTTCCGCAAGCCCGCTAGACTATGTGTTCGTTTCTCCTGCAACCTGGGAAGTGGGGACAGTGCAGAGCGAGTGAACGGTAACGATAAATTTCTTCCCTTTCCTGTCCTTCGGATGAGAGGTTGAAACCGCGCGTCAGTGTTATTGCTTACGGCCCTGGGTAAAGATTTGGAACGAAATACACACAGACACATTTAAAGGGATCACATTTAATCTCGATCATCTCAAGAGCGGCGAGAAGTTGATCGCGTGAATGTGCAACAGCAAAGGGAAGAGGTTTGTGCGGTGGGATTAGTGTCGGTACTTTTTAAGATTGACATAGGGTGAAGGGGATCTCACGTGGAGGAGAATCGCCCATTGGCATCCTCGGTTGCAACAGATACGCGGTTCTTTTTTGCATCCTCAGTTTCTAGTCCACACGGAAATCCGCACAAATATTGCATGTACGAGAATGAACGATCGGTGGTTGAGTTTTTCCGCGACTACAGTCCTCGCTGGTGTAGTGTACTGCACAATATTTTGAGCGACAGTTATATGTGTGGAGCCGTGGACAGGGATCGAGTTGCGTAATGATACGGTGTACGCTGGCAGTGGTACGGATATATGTTTTCTGGCTCTCGCTTGGCTGTCATCAGTGCAGTCGCTCTTGTCTTCTGATCGAGCAGAGCCGTAACTTGAATGTGTGTGTGTGTGTGTGTGTGTGTGTGATTCGTTTCTGCATTTGCGCACACGTCCCAGAATGAAGGGCACGTACGGTACGGAGATGCCACAGCAAGCAACTGCCACCCTCTATTGGGGGAGGGCAAGACACTTGGCTCCGGTTTGGTGTGTGCTGCTGGCAGGTTGTTGCGCTTATTTGCCGACTCTCGATAATTACCTCATCAATTCTGAATTGTGGACACTTGGGCTCTTTCCACCTACCTTGAGCGATCCGGGACAATCCTTCTTCGTCTGGGTGTGCGAAAAGTGAACGTCTTACATACATCCCCTGTGTCACACAGGCCTGTGTCTCTATGATGTGACGAGGTGAACCTAGAGATAGGAGAAGGTTCTGTCTTCAAGTCTGCCGATCAATAAATCACCCGAAGGGGGCCATTTTGTATGTGTGTGTGTGTGTCGACCCGCGCGTGTGAAGACTAGGACAATTAGTCCGGTTTTGTGTGGATGCTGTTGCACCCCGCATACGATCACGGAAACTAATGAATCTTGATGGAAGCATGTCGATCGCTGTCCAGAGATTAGCAGCTTACGAGGGATGTATGAGACCTCCTGGAAGCGATCGGTCGTCGTCTGCGTGGCGTACACTCTTTTAACGATATCGTTTCGCATGCATCTTGGCGGTTGCGCTTGCTGCATAAAAGCGTGTGGTGGAGACGGGTTAGAGACAACGACTAAAGCGCGCGATTTCCAGCAATTAATTGTACTATTGATACACGAACAAACGAAATGCAAGGAGATCCTGTGGAGGGGGCGAATAAAGATTCAAGAGACATGACTTTGTACTACAAATAATCCAACTTGTGCATCCATCAAGGCGTTTGCGAGCGAACGTGTAAATCATTGTCCGCTCTGTGTTCACTGCCGACGGCGACAGATGTAAAGAAGGAAAAACGCTTGTGTGTAGCACTTAATTTGCATGCAAATTAATACCAGGCATGATCTCCATGCTGCAAGTCTTCAGTAGTCCACAAAGGAGAACCGTACCGGCCGCACGAAGTCTCGCTGTGTGGCGTGGAAATCTACTAATCGATAATCTCTGGCATTAATTCTTCTGGCTTTGGAGGTGGAGAAGAACTCAATGTCGTGTACTGCAGTGGGTGCTTTGAAGGGTCACACTGATGACTAATAGCGAAACAAATGATCAATGGAATACCCCTGACCACTCCACTCCTGCGCTCTTCGTATCCACTGTGCAGCGCAAAACTGGTCCACGACCAACTTCCTATGCGCGTGTTGACTGATCGCTCCCCGCCAATGGCCATTGATCGGCCACTTCGATCGGCCAATTTGTAGTGGCTCCCACTACTACCGGCTTCAGTTTTCTAGTTTTATGTTCGGTGTGTTTGACCGTAATTGCCTTCGTCGTAGCGAAGTATCGTTGGATCTAGAGGAGAAAGAGTCGCGCGACGAAGCAATCGGGTTCTGTGTTCGATAGTGTGTATACGATCGGATGGGTGCGCCATAGATTGCAGCTTCGGTACACCCGGGCAACCTATACAACAGATAATCACACCACATCTCGGCGCACGTACTGTGCGAAGTGTGCGATGCTGGCTGGCTGGCTGTGTGAAATATGATGAATTACTCCGCCCGGGAAGTGCATAAATAATCAATGAATAATATTTAATTCTCTGCATTATTACTGGTGCGAACCTTATAATTCACCTCCAATTATGGCCGGGCCAGATGCGATTGAAAGCGTAGCCGGATGGAGGCTGTGTGTGGAGCTTGTATCAATAAAAAGGAACAGTCTCCTCCGACAGTGCTCTGCGTTTGGCGTGCGTGTTTAGGGAAACTTTGCTGAAAGTTTGTGACACGATTAAATCCAAGATCTTGGAACGTGTTCTCGCGATGCAAAGTGTCCTGGGTAAATCACTGCAACTCGCACCACAGGTATTTGAGTTGGTTGGATCAGGCGTGAAATGTTCCGTGATGCCCACGCTTACAACCTACATTCTTTAACACAACCGATGATTTACTATGCAGCTGGCATAATGCGCACCACTGTTCTAGCCTCATTAGCAGCGTTTAACTGGAAATGTGGCTTTGTCTCGCGAAGTAATCACTTTCCGCGCGTTGTGACACGCGTAGACGCTCGCTGTTATATGGCACTTGCATCAGTTTGTAGTTTTTAATCTCTTTTTTGTCAATAAAACTGGAGATTTCTCCTGCTCATTAAGGTATCACCATGCGTGTGCTTGTGTGTGTTTTTTGCTTTTTGAGACAGTGATTTTATACCGGTGGCTCTCTGGCACTCTGTAATGGGATCACGTCGACTTTGCGTAATTAATTACTGGTGCGTTTAACGAGCTTCTACCAGACCACAAATCTCCACCCGGGACGGGAATTGCGTCCCCTGACACCTACTCGAGAAGGGATTATTGCATTTGTATTGCGTGACCACAAAAGAGGGTGTTGTACGTACCGTTTTGTATGCAGCAGCACCCGATTGGGTTGTGTAATCAGTGCACTTATCGTGCGTTTGATCCGATGCTCTAATCCAATGTTAGGTCCATAGGACAGTATATGTTGTTGTATCTCTTACTGCCATTATCCTGTTGTTACATCTGAAGCATCGGCTCGCGCAATGTATTTATGTTTTGTTACACAGCAAAACCAATTAGAATGAATTTAGGTCATGAAAAAGGAAAAATAAAACTTCATTCATCATTGGGACCTCCGGGATCGTGCAAAGATTTTTTTTCTCCCTCAAATATTAAAGTAATTGCAAAAACCTTTACATTCGCTTGCTGTTCAAGCTGGAGCATGGGTAACGCTCTGGGTTAGCAAAATTAAAATTAAAATACGGAGGACAAAAACAAAACGTGCAAGTGAAATAAAAAAGATTACATCCATGCCCTTTTGCTCACAACACTGTACCAGACAGGACCGGCCGTTTATCGCACAGCTTAATCAAGATCTCATTAGAACATGGCGTCATTGCATGTGTGGGGAAGGAAGGTGTATCTAGTGGATGGTGGAGAAAATCCACGAGATGCGCTCCCTCTCGCACTGGTAGTGCATTAGCAATGCGATCGTAATCGTTCGTTTCGCTGTAAATTATGCATCATTATTTTGTTGCAGCAAACCTTAACCCTCCGAGACACGACGATGCAAATCTGGCGCTTTGGAGAGGTGTGCAGGGAAACGGCAGTGAGGGTCGGTGAGTCCCCACCGATGCAGTAGTTAAATTTGAATATTCATTTAGTGCTCTTTTCGCCTACGTCTTTGACATACGAAAATGGGAAGCCATCCGAAAGCCACATTGTCTGCTCACACGTTGGGACATTTTACGGTGCTGTAGTTTTGTAGTTTTAGTTGGCGTCTAGGGAATTGGAAACCGGGATGTCATAGAATGATGTGGAGAAAAGACTGTCTCGCCTTGTTCTTGTGTCAAATTATTTGCTAAGTTAGATTCGATTTATTGTAACATTTTCTTTATTTTTCAGTGACCCGTGCAATCATAGAAAATAAATAAATTGCTTGGAATGATTTCGAAATGGTTTTCCTTTTTTTATAATCTTGAAACCATTTTTATACTTTTCTGTTAATGACCTATGGACGTCCTGCTTTTGTCCTCTAATGGTGATTGCAGCCTTTGCAGCTTGTTAGAATTGCTCTCCACGTCCAAGATTGAAGAAATGAAGAAGAAATTGAATAATTGTCGTGCCATTATTTTGCTTCCCTACGCGGAGTCTTCGGTGCAAAGTCGTTGAAGTGTAAATAGTGTGCACAAGCGACGGAAAGCTAGGACTGAAAAGTGCATTCATTCCACGGGAGGAAGTTCATTAACCTCGATTCTTCATTTTCTCATCCGTGGCAAGTGTTTCATCATCAATTTGGGAGACTTGGCGGGGATGGCACAGGGTGGGTGGGTCATCAAAATGATTGAGTCATCTACAGCTTGAGAGAAATGAGTGTATTGGAAAAGAGGAAAAGAAGCAAAACAGCGTATCTCATCGTGCTAGATTGTTTGCTTACTGCAATAATTACAAATTGAAATAAATAATATCGTGTCACGATGAGCCAATGAGAGGCCACATGAACATTCCTCACACATAAAGGTGCCTTCCTTGAAGCAAAACGAGCTAGAAAACAATTACATTTCGTAATCTTTTTCTCCCTTCAAAAGATTGTATTTTAAAAGAATAATTTATTAGTAGTTGAAAGAAGTTGTTCCATCTATTTTCGTACTCTTATTGATATTCAGGATTGTTTGTTATGTATGAAAATGAATTATCTGAATATTTGACTAAACAAAGCTTTAGAAAAACGATGTGAATCAAAAAGTTTTTTTTTGCATTATATTCGTCTCTAAGAATGAAATTTGCATTATACGGCACACCGTTTGACGTAGTTTGCTCTATGTTGTGTAGGTAAATCGGGCACTATACGTATGATAAGTTTTGAACAATAAGGTGTCTCACGTGAGTCGGTGAATAAATTTGATTGAATCGATCGATAAGAGCTTTGTTTTGATTTCTTTTTCCTGTGTAAAGCACAGTTATATCGGCACAGCTGACGCAACATGATTGGATACGCCAACGAATTGCACTTTCAATCGATCGCAGTCTTTTGATCTTACTTCAGGTGCAATTTATCGGTTAAAAGATCGAATGTTTACTAACTAAAGTACAATATCTAATATAAATTGTCACACAATTTCTCAAAGCGATAGTAGCCCGACGAAACAAAAATCCACTGAGGAATCAGAAAAAAAGGGAGTCGTTTGGAGAACAATCGAAAGCCATCAAATCGTTCTTTTTTTTATTAATCGTTTTCAACGGGAGACATCTCGTGTCTTGGTTGAAACAATATTTTACGCTTATGTTTCTGCATTTTTCCTCTATTGCCTCCTACAGAGCTTTGTAAAGGACCGTAAAACTTGTATAGATCGTTCTAGGAGGGAAGCATGATCATTAAAAGCTCGGAAGGCGATCAGACGCTTCAGACAACATTGTCGGCGATCATGCGACAAAAACAATGACAATTTTGTATCTTTTCTTGTGTCTTATATTTTTTCCTTAGCTGGGGATACTGAGCCAACGATGAGAGATTGAAGCAAGTCTCTTAGGTACAAGGGTTGGCCAACATGGGCGAAAAAAGAGAAATCTATAGTTTTCTTTAGAAAGAGGACGAAGAGCTGTGTACGTGGAGAGGACGTTTCGGGCTAGAAAACAATTGAAAGTGGTGCTATTTGATTGGCATCGATTGTCAAGCAATGTGCTAATGCATGTGTGTATTTGTGTTAGAAAAAAATACGCACGAACGTCTAATTGCGATCGAAAGTCTACCTTTTCGGTACAGCGGCGTACCTACATTGTATCAATTCATTGCACAACCAGCCGCGGCAACGTTTGTCATTGAGAACGTGTGCGGCTTCTGCACCGGAGAAAATCATGGTGGTGTATTTTGGCGTAAGTTTTTTTTGTTGTGGGTCAACATCTTTTGCCGCTAGAAGGATGGGGTTTTGTACCTGCCCTAACGACCGTATTGCGTGTTCAAAATCGCAAAACCACCGAGCGAGTAAACGAGGCTGCTAGCTAATCGGCCTCGTGAGAAGCTTTCACACCTTCCGCCACACCTTTCAATGTGGGGCTGCCCAACACGGCCTAATGTTATCATGGCTGCAAACAACCTTCATCATAGGGGGTTAGGGAAGGGGAGAAGTTTGGCCTGCTATCATGTTTCGTCTGACATAACGTGAACTTCGTCAGCGCTTGTGGTGTCAACCGTTAAGTAGTTAGTGACCATTCTGAATTCGGTTCTAACGGTTGATTGTTAAGAGTGAGATGGGTGGGTGTTGGTTGGTAGTTGTGATGTACTGTTTATGTTTTTTTTTCTCCCGTACGCAGAATGAAGTTTTTTTTTGTTGTCGTTGTGTTGTAGCTAGCTAGTAAACGACACGTTTTGAGGGTTGTAACTGTACATTACTGCCGTGTAAAGAAAACATTTCAAATCAATGTTTGAAATGTTTTTCTCCTTTTAAAAGCTTCCTAAAAAACAATTCCCTGACATTCCCCTTTACAATATGAAGATGTCTACAGTATTCTGCTAGTTAAAATTATGTTTTTACTACGTGTGTATCTGTTTCAACCTCTAAGAAAACTTCTGCGTGTAGCTTCGATATTAATTCGACGATTCGCATTCCCCCAGAGTGGGTTGGCAAAGTGATTTTTATTGACCGATGTGAGCGCACGCAAGTCCGGCTTTGGATTCAGTCCGGTAGAAGACTCGTTGCAGAACGAAAAAAAAAAACAGCTTCTCATAAAATAAAATAAAGTATCAATCTATTCTCGACTCACGAATCACTCAGCTTCTTTTTCCTGAACAATGCGACTTTGTCAATGGCGACCGGGTGGCATCGGGTTCAACGTACCATCTTGTGCGTGGTACTGCGTATCGCTTTTTTTCTGGTTGGTCGTTACAATTCACACACGAAATATAAAATTACTTCCATTCGCAGCGAGTCCGTGTGCACAATTTACGATCGTTTCCATAATGAAATCGTTTGGAGACGAAATTTATTGACCAATATCTGATAAATCGTCCAATCCTCTGCACGTCCACGACGCTGAGGTATGGGCTGTGGAGCTGAAGTACGTTTGTTCTTGCGCCCGCGCATCAGCTTGATCCTTCAATGACTAGAGAAGTGCTTTTCTAGCTGGTGACAGGTTTCGTGCATGGCTCGATCGTGCTGAATTTAATTTACCCCAGCTAGAGAAATGCATTACTGTGCACATTGTCTTAAGCGTCGAGATTTAAGTCCCAGGTAGTTAAGATGCATCATCATGTTGATTTGTTTGTGTTTTTATTATTGTTTCTGTTTTTATTCAAATCATGCTCATGCTTTTTTTTCTCTTAACCTTCGTCCATACAGGTATGCGATAATATAAACAAATCGATGTGTACGCTGCCAGCAAGAACGCTTAAGACCGCAAGTACTTTATGGGGATAAGAAAACAGGCAGCCTTTGCGTCTGTCTTTACTATCAATTGTTGGTGGGTCGTAAAAGATGACAAAAAAAGTTAATTCACCAGTTCCAATACGCGCGGCCATGCAGAGGTCATATACTAGCAATTTAAATTGCTCACTATTGTTGGGGTATTGCCTTTAACTTATTTTGTTTGGTACGTGTGTGTGTATGTTCGTCTTCGTGAATACATGCAAATGGTTAAACAAATTTTTTTATTGCAACTAGAGCACATAATATGAACATGCAATCATTTATATTAGCACATCTTTTCAAATAAATTTATTAGCTCTAATTCATTTGATAATTTATAAGCTTTACAAGCTTCATTTAGATACCTTAAAATGAAATGCACTAGGAAGAACATAATGCGTACCTTATTAGTGTGCGTGTTCCTTTCCACTGTATCCATGTTTTTCATCACATAAATTCGAATTAATGTCATATAAAACGACAGGAAATCTGGTTTACATTTATTGTACATCAGGGCAAAATGAAGGTGGCAGCACAAAAAAAAACTATATCCACCACCGCGTTAATATAAAAATGCAAATCAACCAATCGAAAGTGGACAGTTTTACACACGAACGGTTAAAGGTTATTATTCGCTTAAATGTATAAAATGTTGTCGCTGTGACATAAATAGTAATTTATGATCGTACGTACCGATAGCATCTTGTTTGCCTCGTAGTGTAATGATCGTGGTAGAATAAAACTACATTAACCGTCGGTCAATTGCAAAGGAATAAACATGACTTTTGACACCTTTTGAGCCATCGAAATGAAAAAGCAAAATAAATGCATCGTGCAGTTTATGGATGATTTGTTAAGCTTCCTTTAATAGTTTGGTTGAGTGCAGTTTTAGGATACATTTGAAAATCAAGTGTGTAAAAGCATTTTAAATGTAAATCGAGAGGAAGAGTCACCTTCAATTGAACAGGGATTATTTCCTGGGATTAGTTTTGCAACACGGCACAGTTCGTTTGCTTGACACTGAACATCACCCTGCTGATGGTATATGTAGATTTGCACCATCATCCTCATCATCATCAATGCATTGTCAGTTCAGTGTACGAAGATGTTTCTCGCTTTAATCTCGATGCTGTTGAACACTTGTTACCAAGATGCACCATACCAGCACTCGCGCCTCTCGGAACGACTGAGGTATCCTTGTCCGACTGGGATAATAGTAGCCATGTTTCCTGTCAGAAGCTCTCATTCGCCAAAGTTCATCGCTGGGTATCCTCCCGGCTACCGTGCATGAGCCTGCAGTGGTGCGCATTGCAACTTGTACGAGAATATATCTGAGGTCAGGACGCATCCTCTCCATGTAACGTGCAAGCATGATTTACGTTAACACGCGCTCTTCTCATCAAAAACGGGAACGAGCTGGGCAACCGGTGTACTGATTGCACCGGTGAACTTGAACCGATCAATGCCAGACAAAACGAGCGGTCGTATCTTTCGATAACACATAACATTGCTACCAGAGAGGGCTTGGTGGGGGTAACATGAGGAGGAAGCAGATCAAGAGAAAGGCCCCAGTAGCCAGCGCTAATGCTATGATTTATGGCGCTTACGTTTTTGATCGTAAGAACCGTGGGCCCCAGACATACACCACAGTCTGACGGTATCTCAACTAGTTGAACGACGGAGGGGCAGAAGACCGTTCCCGCATTAGATAATATTGCAGATATATTAGAGCCCTGGCCTTTAACCACCGGGGTATGGCAACACCGGCCAAAGATTGATGTTCGTTTTATGCTCCACGGCAACTACTATAGAGCGGCAACTACCTGCAGTCGCTGCTGCTTCGGGAGTTACTCGTAGGTCAAGATTTCTGGGATGATGGAAACCTTTTTAAGCGGCAGAGAACGAACAAAAAAATAGAGAGTATCTCATGCTCATGTGTTGCTGAAAAATTAATGTAAATTGTATGCAAGTGTGTGGTGGCAGCAAAGGCAAATGAAGCATCCATTGCTGGACTGTCATTTACATACTGTATTTTCCTTATGCTTAAATAACATTTTCTGGAGAAAATCAAAATGGAACATTATACCTCATTTTGACATGGATATTAATACTAAAGCAGAATGTCGTAAAATTTCGTTTTACCTGAAATAAAATTCTGGAGAAAATATGTATCATTCCCTGCAGTAAGTCGTCCCTTCTAATTACTTTCAGCCACAAATGATTGCAGCTCTATCGAGCGTGTACCGTAAATTCAAAATAATGCTACATCTTCTCAAAGTCCAAGAGGATGATGAAATCCTTTCTTTATGCTTGGTAGTTAGGAACGTCTGCTTATGCCAACTAGCGAAGCAGCCAGAACTGAAGAACACTTTCTACGAGTGGCTTTCCGCCGCTCCATAAGCGTCTGAGACACCGAACGAGGGTCCAGTGTTCGCTATGGAAATGGTGCACGGGCATCTGTATGTCCATAAAATTGCAAGCACAAACTCGTCTGTGGTGGTTGTTGTTTTGTTGATGTTGGCAGTTT
>KB697399.1:0-10230 GCA_000349165.1 Anopheles christyi
AGAGAGAGAGAGAGAGTGCCCGCAGTCATTTAAAAACATGAGACGCAACAGGCTTTCGAGACAAACCAACACACGCACACGTGCACAGTCCTCTTGCCGTGGCCCTTCATCGACAAGGGTATTTGCATTAGAAAAAGAGACAGACAAAGAATAGGAAAAGGCAAAGGGATGGGGTGTGAGCAGGATGGAGAACACAAGCGAGCGAGAGAGTAGGAGAGAGAGAGAGAGAGCGTTCCAACATAGGAATGCGATATTTATGTTCATGTGCCCAGCAGAAAAGCTTTTCGCGTTAATCTTTTGCTGCGTACAAAACTGCAACGGCTGTTGCTAGAGCAGGAGCTTTGGGTCTGCAACTGCACCAACTGTAGTCGGATTACGAAGCAAAGGGCAACACACGGCTTGGCATTGGTGTGCAAGCGGCCCCGAAGGACGCTGGAAGAAGAAAAGATTATGAATTCGCGACGTCGCTGCACCCGTACCGAAAGGCGGCGAGCTTAGCGTGTGAGTCACGGCATTGCTAAGCAACACTTGTGCACAGGACTGCTGAATGAGAATGGACTGTATGTGTGTTTGGAAATTCTGAACGGGAATTATAGGCATCATAATTGTGCCGGTTTGATCGTATGATCTGGCAATGGATAAAATCGGCATGCTAAACATTTTTGTGTTTTTGCTAATTCATTATTTTGAGCGCTTTTTATGAAGCGATAGAGCCTTGTGCGCATTAGTGCCTACCTTAGAATATCTAGTTTGGTTCAGTCGAGGTCATTTAAACAGAAACATTATCGGATTTCATTTAAAGAGTTAAAAATCTTTCTAATTAATCCCAAACAATGCATTAATCAATTATAATATAAATGCATATTAGTTTGGGATGAGCTTGAATGAGATGAATTCTAGAATACTGTCATTCCAGGTTTTAACAAATAATATTCGAAGGATTAGATAATAGAATGAAGACTGCAGACATTATTTATTTCCCGTACCAACAAAATGATGAAATTTATTCCAAAACGTACGTGTTTCCAATAAAACCGATTTAAATCATCCTCAAAACTGACTCAGCTTCATGAATGATCCACACAACGTGCCAAAAGTATTCCTCTCTCTTCCTGGGCAGGCCAAATTCTTCAACGATGACGTTTGTAGAAGGCAATTCTCAGAGACGACGATTTGACTTTCTGTTCTTTGTTGTGCTTCCTACTGCTACTACGAGGTGCACCGCAGAAAAGGCATAATACTTGATTTTGGAATTAGGATAAGGAAAACAAGATATTTTCATTTTAGCAAATGAAATATACATGGAAAGGAAATTAAAGATGTTTAAAGCAATTTTGATGATAAAACATATTGTGCTAAAATATATTGCACTGTATGTTGAAAAATAGTCCCCAATTTAAACAAACAAATTTTCAAACAAAACACAAATTTTCAAACAGAAAGTGGTAATTTGCTATCTTCAGTTCTTAGTTCTTCGGAAGTTAGTCCCTTGTCTTAAACGGTCATGGCAACTGTTGTTGGAATGTTACATAAATATCAATTACGAAAATTACGAAACGTATAGAAACTTTTGACATCATGGACATACCACAAATAATTTACAAACAGTCTCAATGTTGCGTTTTACTAATCGACTTAACATTGCCATTTGTCAAACATCTCTATCCATTTCCATTCCGGTCACATTAACCTTTCTCAGCAAAGATGGCTCGTTGTGCACCCCGTAACATCGTGGACACACCCGTACGAAGTTTGCTAAGAATAAAATTCAATATTGACAGACTGTGAAACGGGCGACAAAAAAAAAGGAACTAAACTTCCAACCAAAGCTTGTGTGTTTTAAAAACTTTTGCTCCGTCAACCATAAATCCTTGCCTTGACGGAGAATTTTTGGCTGTTTCGTATTGAATTTACATAACGAAGGTTTCGCTTCGCTACGTTCGTTTGTTCTGCGAGCTGCAGTACCAGCTCCCCGCATTCTCACTTTGCATATCGTCGAGAAAATGAGAGTCGTCACCACGGAGAACAAACGAAAGACTTTAACGCCCGACTCTATGGCGAATGGTGGAGACAGACAAGGAACCCCCACCCTTCTGCTGGCTGTTGGGCGAGATATTTTTTGGCACACGCAAACAAACGTTAAATTTTGAAGAATGGTTTGCTCTTTCGTTTGACACAGTCTTACAGTCTGCCAAACGTAAAAATGTCTTTTTATCGATTTTAAAAGAGCTTCAATTTTGTCCGCTGAACCGTTTTTGGAGGTTTGTTAAAGAATGTTGTCAAAAATGTTTATTAAACAGCATTTAATACTAAATGCAATAAGTGATAATATTTTTCTTAATTAAAGCGCAACTTACAAAAGCACAGAGATCATCAAACATTATACCAACGCAAATAAATGCACAAGCAAACCCCGTTTTAAAATGTTCCATTCATATCACCGTTTCACTTTAGAGCAAATATTTTTAACAGATTAAATACATTTTTGTTTTAAAAATTATATTCTATTCAAATCTTTTGTTGCCTACCTGTTGCAAGCGTTTCTGAAGATTATGATGCTGTACCAATTGCATACCGTTAGGCTGATAATGCGGTAGCGTATATTGCATACCATTGTGGGGATGATAGTGTTGTGCCAATTGCATACCATGCGGCGCTAGGGCACGATTTCGAACAGGCCCGTTGTAGTTTGGCAGTCCGAGAGGATGCGTGTGCTGCTGCTGTTGTTGTTGTTGCTGCTGCGGTGCGTAATATCCAGCGAGCCCGGATGGATGTACACCCTGCTGATACGGCACACTTCTGAACGAGGCGGGAAGTGTACGGTAGTGTGCCATTTTGTCTGCATCGTCCCCTCGACCGTCGAGATGCGCCGGCGAGGGTGCTGCCGTCGTTTTGAAGAAATGTTCCGCAGGGTAAAAGTTCTTAGTCGTAATGGCGGACGAAACGTACGAGTTTCGTTTGCGTTTCCCTTTCAGCGATGCCGAGCAAGATTTGCGGCGGTGCCGTTGGCTACCACCCCCGTCCGAGCTGTGACCGGACGACTTCACGATGCTCTTGACGCCCACATTTGATTTGGGCGTACGCCTTATCCACTTTGGCAATTTCATTCTTGCGACGCGTACGATTTTTGAACGCACCCCAAGAAACACTGGGCAAGCTAGGCTGGTGAGGAAAAAACTCACTTCATTCTTCAATCGTTTCGTACAACCATTTACGTTTCTTTGATTTCTTTAAGGAAAAAACCAAACCACTTGCTACACACGCACACACCCCGAACAATCCCTGTTTTTCGGTGACTTCCCGACGTCTTCGCGCGCGCGTTCCACTTGGGCTAATTAAATTAGAACAATCTCATTTCCACCTTCTGCCGGCAGGCGCACAACACTCTAAGAAAACAAACAAGAGAACACCACTTTTTTAACGACCACTCAAACAAACACAAAAACACACATACGCGCCCGCACTCCTAGGAAGGGGAAGGCAACGCATGAAGCCATAAGAAAATTGATTTTCTTACACTCTTGCAATTCTTTGTTTGCCCTCCAAACACCGGGCTTGTTCGACGTACAACCAACACGTGTGGCCAGTGGCTTATGAATGGGAGAAGCTGACCTTTCAACCCCTTTTACACCACCACTGGCCCGCCCCTGTGTATAATACACGGGCGATCAGTGGCTACGATGTGCGATTTCATCATAATTTCACGCACGAAGCACATCACTGCGGTCCGATTGACCAACACAAGATATGCGCCACTAATTCGGTGGTCCGGAGGTCCAAGTAAAGCTACCGAAAGTACGGTACCGGCTACGGACAAGGTTTGTGAAGGCCACTGACGGTTGCGGCGGTGCCACAACAGCTTTGCCGGTTTGAGTTTCGATTTTCTTTACCACTGGAAGTGACCAACACTCTGTAAGCCCTAATCGCACTTCGAAAACGCCCCTTTTCGCTACGCAACAGTAAGCTCGTGGAGTGTGGATATTTTGAAAATATCGAGCAAAAGTAATACTTGAGTTTCACTCAGTTTAAAATTGAGTGTAAATCTTCCCGCATCCAACTATAGTATTTCACGTGTGTTAGCACAATAAACTAAACCAACTGTACAATAACATGTAAGCAACCCCAACGCTTCCTTTTCCATCATACGATAAAGAAAAAAGGCACAACATTAAGCTTACAGTCGCGACACCGAGACGTGCTTGTAGGGGAATTATCCTAAAACGATGTATTTGGGCCACCCCCAAAAAGCAAGGACTTTACACCTTCACACCACTCACTCGTCCGAAATAACACTACACTACAAGGAAGGACTAGAACTTTTACGCACGACGTGTTAGAAACGACTGCGGCTAGAAACGGCTAGAAACGAAGTGTTACAAATCCGACACGCGAGATATGGCACACGACTACGACCACACTAGTAAGCACCAAAAGTTCGTCCCACCATCGTACTCGATGTGTCGTACTGGCTCTGGGCGTCTTCGTGGTAACTGTGCGTCGTCCATGAAAATGGAAAATCGTTTACACTGCTATCGCTCGTGAAAAGTCGCTCGCTTAATCCACCCTCCGCGCGATAGACGCGATGATATGGTGGCAATCGGATCGGTATAACTGCCGCGAGTTTTTATCGAAACGAACGGTTCGTTCATAAGGTGGATTGAAAAGTTGCAACCATTACAAAAAGTGATGGAGTGATGCGATTTTTTAAAATGAAGCTTAAGAAGATATTCAGTATAAAATTGGTAATATTTTGCAATTCAAAGTGGAACTAAAGAAAAGAAGAAAGTAATTAAACAAACAAAAAAATGACAATATATTCCAATAATAAAGCTTTTTTTTCTAAAAATGGTAGCAAAAAGCCAACTATAGCGATAAGATATTCGTGTTTTATAAACAATAATACTTTTTGTCATATGTCATAACCCTGAAATGAACACCACTTTTACATCAACCCAATATGCTAGGCAAACATCGACTGTAGGGCAAGTTTGTTCCATCACAGGCAGTGCGCTTTCTACTGCTTCCGTCCGTTGCATCCGGCTACAAAGTATCCTCCTCCATCAGCTACACTCACCCAACGATTAAAGGACGAACTTTCGTCTCCAACCTTAGCCACCTCCCCTCATAGCATAACCTGAACGTCAGGACCCCGTTTGCCGCTTCACGCGTGTTCAATTCCCTTACCAATTCCTTCACTCAACCCCCGAGTCGGTAGAATATAAGCAACAACAGCAAAAACACATAAAACCCCGTACACCGAACGGTGTGAACTGTAAACTGTAAGCTAGAGACAGCTCGCAGATGCAGGAGCAAGCGAACAACACATCAACCCCAGCATGAGGTGAAGCCGGTCAACTGGCTGGCTGGCAAAGCAGTCCACACCAAAAAGGTGCCCATGCGCACTGCCAATGTTTTCCTTTCCCGAGTTGGACGCAATGCATGTAACGATCCCTTCCCATCCCTTCGCTCGGTTCAGACTTCCGATTCCGATATACGTTGCTTCCGTTTGCCCACCTCGGAAAGTGCACTTCGGACGGACAATTTCGATTTCACCTAGACAGCTAACCGACCGTACTGCTGCGACACGCACGAACAAAACAAGATCAAACGCACACGCACAACGAACGGGTGTCCGGTACAGACATGGATTGAATTCAAACGAAGGATCCGGCGGCCGGTTGGACGAATGGACCACAGTGGCAGTTTCAACCTCCCATCACCCTACTACACGTACACTAACGCCTAACATCGCGAATAGGTTATCGTCCTTCGATCAATGACCCTCCCTCCCTTTCACTCTGTTTCGCACTCCGATTCGATGGATATCCTTCACTCCGAACGTGTGCTGTGGTGCCGGTTTCGATTGATTGGATTTTTGTTGGTTAATTTACACCCATATCCTTTTCCATTGCCAATCGACTCACACACACCAGCGTACGAACATTACCCAAACTACAGCACGCATGGGGTAGTTTACGAGAGGGAAAAAAAAAAGTTGTGATGACTACTAAAAACGGATCCCCTTTTTCGGGCTAGGCCAGAATATGTAAAGCTAGCATTATCCTGCTGCCTGATGTTCTGGCGCCGCATAGCAATGTTTTTCTCTGCTCGGTCAAATGAGGAAATGCGTCGTCGTACGCCAGCGCACCATATTCCCATATATCTGTCTATTTCTGTTGCACAAAAGGGTATATGTATGTCTATGTGGGTTTTGTTATTGTTTTATTTTCCACTCTTTAGCATACCGGGCGGCAATCCCTTCGGAAGGGCAGCTTTCGAAAAACTGGGTGCGTAACCTTTCCTCTCTCTCTCTCCCTTTCTCTGACTCTTTTTTCTTCGCTCTGCGTTGCTTCGCATTCCTCAATTGGCAAATCCATTTGTCGGCGTCCTGTCTGTGTGTCGAAGCATGCGAACGCCTTCAACAAGCCGCGCCCGGTGCATACAAAATTAGCATATTTATACGCCGGACGTAATACAATTAAGAACCAGACCAGACGGTATGACTTTTTGAATAATAAACAAACATGGAGTGGCAAATGGAGTAAAAAAAACACACACACACACACACCGCTTTACATGGACCCGATTTTACGAGGGGAAGAACGTGTGCAACATGAAAGAATCGGTTTCTCGAGTTCTCGAGTGTTTATTTGTAGTAAAGGGAATTACAGGATGAGCCCCGTTTGTAAAAAGATGTAAAACTGGCGATGAGCAGTGATGAGCTTGTTATGATTTTGCGAAACATAAAATACCATCGTTGAGCATTGTAGCAACTGTAAACACTTTTTTTAAAATAGTTTGCCTGTTTGTTTTTCCACAATTATCCATATTCAGACACAATAATAGCCCCCCACCCCCCTCCCCCCTTTGTTAAGAAGAGTATTTCTCTATTGCGACATGGCCAGGTTGCCCACCGTTATTGCATAGTTTATAAACCATGAATCGTGAAAAATCTTGAAAACGCCTAAAGGTATGCAATAGGCACATCAAACCAAGCTTTTCCACTTACATCACGTTGAATACATTGCACAACAGACAAACAAAAACAAACAGCAATAAAACAACTTGAGGATTACTTACCACCTTCTCATCCTCGACCACCTGATCCGCCAGCACCTCGATCGCATCGTTCACCGACCGGTAGGTTCGCTGCTCCTTTTTCGACTTGCTGCGAAACAGGCTGGCCGTTTTGTTCTTCAGATTAAGTCTACGATCAGTCGTGCCGCCGATGATTTCACCGAACGGTGGCGAGCTGAAGCGCTTTGGATTGAAGTAGGAGTAGGCGGCCGATTCCGACTTTTGCAGTCGCTTGCTCGACGGCGGCAGGTGTTGCCCTTGACCTAACGCTTGCCGGATACTGCTCAGGATACTGGCGTCGGGCACACCGGCACCATTAACGGTCGCTGGGCTACCGTTCGATGGTTGATGGTTGTTGCTTTGGTTGTTGTTGCTATTGCTGCTGTTTACAGCCGAGTTGTTAAAGTTGTTGTTCGACACGGCAAACTTGCTTTCGCCGAGATCGATGTGCGCGGCCGCCGTACCGACCAGCGCTTTCGATGGTAGCTGTGGAATTGGTGGTGGCTGCTGCTGTTGCAGACTGCTTGCTGCTGACGCTGTTGCCGAGATGAGTGATGAACGGCGAGAGGAAACGGTATTGCTGATCGGCACCGTCGTGGGCGTTGGTGTCGATGTGCCACAGTAGCTTGTGCTTCTACGCGATCGATTTGAATCGATTGTATCCCTATAGTAAAGGAAAGTAGAAAATGAGACAACATTAAAATAAAGCAACAATATAATACGAATGTACATTAAGCCCTATCGGTGCTAGAGAATTGAAATAAAATTTAATACACAAAAATTGGATCTTTCTCCACAACTCCACCGGCACATACCGTTTCCGAAACTGTGGGCTACGGAAAAACACTGGACTGATGGGCACGAAGTATCCCAGCTGTGGTGGACCACCGTCCGGTGGATGATAGGCACCGATCGCGGTCGGTGTGGGCACGGGCGTACAATCGTCGGTACAGTCTTCGTCCGTTGTCGTCGCCACAGTGCTGGTGGACGTTGTTGCACTGTTCAGAAAATGTTCGTCCGAATCGTCACCGTACGGTACCGAATTTTCCGGCACCGTGTAGCAGGACAGGTTGGAAACTGGGCGCCGACAGCCGGGATAATCGCACTGCAACCCATCGTAACCCGTGTACCTTTTCATTTGGTGGTAGTCCATTTTGTGGCACTTACAGGAAAATTTGTTTTTCTTTTTGCTATTTCACTTGATAGAAAATTGTTTCCCAAAACAACATCTACCACCTTCACGGTCAAACTGTAGGGCAAGTAAATCTTCATCAGTTTATAATCACTAGCGTGTAAGCCATTTAAAAGGAACATAACATCAAAATTTAGACAAAAAAAAAAGTAGAATCGAACACCAGTATCAACCACTTTTCAGTCAACAAACAAAAAACAAATGCGTCAGGAATGTGGTCGTTAGCAAATGGGACGAAATACGCTAAAACGCTAGAATACGGTTTGATGCAACGAAACGCAAACACCTTCCGAATAGGCCATCCTCTGCATGGCCTTTTTGTGTATGTCCCATTCATATTCACACACTCACACACAAACAAACCATTTCAGTATTGGGTTTTGGTATTTTCTTTTGCTGCATTTGTCGCATTCCTGACATTGTTTCATTTCTTTTCCGTCCGTGTCTCGTAACACATACTTTACGCCCAAGCAAACCACAAACCAATATCTCAATGAGAGAAAATAGACTTAGGCTAGCGGATGGTTTTTTATATTCGCGAAAAACTGAACTTCTTTTTTTTTTGCATGTGATGTTGCAAAAATTGTTTGTGAAAATTCTAAATAATATATATTTTAAAAACATTTAGGTAATTTTAAAAATTGTTTGCTTATTTCCACAAAATACCGATTAGAAATCACTTTCTCTTCAATATCTTCATTGGCGCTTGCTGCTCCAGTTTACACTGTAATTGATTTTGTTTTTACTATACCCCTACCTGCCCCCCTCCCACCTAAGGTCAGCATGGAAAATGGAAATAAAAACTAATGGCATTCGTGAGCGTGCAGCCGGCCAAAAATGAACAAGGGGATCGATCACGAAGATGATCATCATGATGATCGTGATTGGTAGGTGTGCCCATGGCAGAGCGTGGTGAAAAGCATTAGCAACATTAAACTCATCACCCACCCATCTCTCTTTACCTCAATCGAACGATCGATCGTTCGATCAGCACACATTCAATCTCCGGTTCGCATTTATCCCATCCTTGCTGTAGAGCTCTTATCATCCTTCCTACCATGACCACGAAGACACGGAAGTAGGAAAAGTGGAATGATAAACAGGAGCACTAGCGCAAAATGAAGCAACAGTAAAAACATATAAATCACCGTCACTTCCTCCATCCCTATTCACAACCCTTGCTATACAAAAAAAAAAAACAAACAATTCACACACACTGGCCGATCAGAAAGCACTCCAAAAGCCGGGTGGCGAATAAAAATATCACAACAGTTGCCCTAAAAATAATAACAGCACATTTTAGCGTGCCACACTTGTAAAACCCATCGACGAGTTTAAGATGCTGCTGCCAAAACGAGGTTGATGATGTTGGCCACATATGGAAAAGCATAATACAGACAGCTGAGATCCCGGCCGCCCGTTGATGATGATGAGAGTTTTGCCCAGGCGATCGACAAACACATTGTCTTCTTTTTGCCTTCCCCCCATGGATGATCACTTCAGAGCATTAAGTTCATCCGCAAGAACGTCGACGACGCACCGGCAAAGGAAGCATTTGAGCTGCTTGAAACTAAACCAAGCAAATGAATTGTGCAATGCGTTGATGCCCGTGGAACAAAATGTGGAACCGATCGAATTTCGAACAAAATAACATCGGTTCAGTTTCACATTAGCTAACCATGATCTGGCACGCATTCCTTCCAACGTTTTCCCTACACAGATTGCTTTACATGTGTCAGGGAAAACTTCTGGCATTACTTTCTGTTGTTTTAAGCGTACCATCGCACTTGTTATTCTGGTTAATCACTGTAGATCGTTACTTTTTCACATTAAAATGTAGTAGCAAAAAAAAAAAAAGGAGAGAAACAAGTAAACAAGAGCGTTTCAGCATCTTATTGCATTTTAGTAGGTTAAAAACGTGCCTATTTATCATTCTTTTTACACTTACTGGACTGTCTAAC
>KB697400.1:0-10207 GCA_000349165.1 Anopheles christyi
TGGTGGTGGTGTTTGTCGTGAATCGGGAAACGAAGGGCAAAGGCAGGAGGGCGAGAAAGAGGTTAGCGAACAAGAAGTGCTCGCGTTTTGTGTTTATATTTCCCAATGTCAATGTGATTGATGAATAATTTCTACGCCCGGTTTTTGTACCGCTAGCAGCCGGAGCTGCAGTTCACAGCACAGTTCGAGTGCATCATCTCGTGAGGTCGTGCCTGGTCCTGTCGTCGCACCGTCAGGTTGTTTCTTCTTCACGCTGCCTCCTTTTTGGATCAGTGGATCTCACTTTTGCAAGTCACTGACAGCGTTCTGGGCCGACTCGGGCCACAGAATGGGAGTTACTGCCCGCGTCAACGATCGTTGCTCCTTAGCAGGAAACAGGGGGGTTGGTAGGTGCAGGAGAGATGCACAGGCTGGCGGATGCACGTCCAATCAGTACGGGGTGTGTGTGTGTGAGTCTCGGCTGCCATCGAGTCGGTCATAAAAATATCCAGAATATCCATCGTTTTGCCTTTTGTGGCAAAAGGCCGGGCTGGGTGGTAAGCTGCCGATCCGATTGGTGATTGGACGAGATGGGATACCGACTCGAGAGTACAAATATCTATATTTAATGGTTTGGCTGTCTGAGTGAGAAAGTATTCTAATACCAAGGTACCAAATACTAATAATTGTGAAACTGTTTATCTGTTGCAATATACATTCAAAATCATTAATTACTATTGCTCAACAACATTTGCTCAGAGCGATTGAAACAATGTTTGTTTTGGTTAATCTCAGGTGAACTTTTTCAACATTAAGATGGAATTCAAATCATCGATAAATTCAAGAAACATTTCTAAAGCAAAAATAAGCGGAAAATCGATCTCAAAAGATGATGAGCCCATTGAATGTATTCTTCCCACGCTTTCTTCCTTTTTTGGTCGTTTTTTTTTGCCAATTCAAACATCTTACTTCTCTTCGGCCAATTGAACCATCATCATGACAGCTAACCTGCAGAATTTCCCTCCGTAAACACTCTACATGCACACCAACTCGCGTGATCGTAAAAAGATAAATTTAACCCCTTTCTGGGGATTATCGTTCGGATGGTGCTGCATCCCATACCGGGCGCCTTTTACTACGACAGAACGAAAACTGGTGACAGGAAAATATATTTCTTACGTACGCATGCAAAAGTACAACGAAACAGTGAATAATTCCATCCCATCGTTGGGAACACTTTAGCCCAACCCTTCAGGAAGCGCTGGTGTTGTTCTGGTTGCCTTTTCCTGACGACGTTTGGAATGTTCCCGGGGTTTGTAACATTTCCCAGTACCGTGTGCCACTATCTGGCCACTGCCACAACCGAGTATGACAAAGCTGCCAACGGTACCGTACCAGCGCGGTAATTTGTGACACGTTTGCGGCTAGGCTAGGCAAGAGAAATGTTCCCTTGCATTACAAAAGTCATAACCTGCAAAACTGCCTAGCGGCTGATGATGGACGCACTCTTGTGCATCAATGCCCGTGGAACAAATGACAAAATTAGCCAAACAAATAAAAATCATCTCAGTGTGCGAACGAGGCGCGCGAAGTGAAGGAAATAAAACATTGGTACCGACCGTTAAACTGACAGCCGAGTTTGGTGTTGGTGTTAGTGATGGTGTAGCTGCTGGCCGCGACCGGAAAATGTAATGGGAAAATCCATCCCAGCTGCTCCGTAGCTGCATCCTCAGCCTGAACCACCCCCCTCACCTTATGGGTTTCCTCCTTGCGTTTTGCTCGTTTGCTGACGAGTGGAAACAATTTTTCGTGATAATTCGAACTCACAATCCGCCACTGCACGCTACCAGGTTCGTTGACCAGCACTGTCGGTGGACTCTAAGGACACGGGCAGGCAGCGCTGGGATGCCTTTGGTGAACCACTTTCCTCCTCACCCATCCTCACACGCAAGCACACGAGCTCTTCCTTTTTGCGTTGTCAGAAAGTCACTGACTTGCAGCAGAAGTTTAACGTTTTGTTTTTATTTGACAACCTCTGGGTATGTTCTTGCTGCTGTTTTCTTTAATGATCTCTCATTGCCTTTCTAAAACGGTTGCCCGCTACAGTGTCCAATGTCGTTGCCCGATAGCTGCATCAGTTTTTAAGCGGATGATGCAACAACATTTTCGGGCAGGGTGAACATGAAATATGCATCGCTGAACGTGGTTGGCCAAAAATATCGAGCAAATAAAAATGTTTGCACTCGCTCGACCCCTGCGCATCGCAATGGCTCAAAATACACACATGATGTAATCATGTCCCCGGCTTAGGACGCGAACGCTTACTGAGAGAAGAGAAATAGGCGAGTTTGGCTAGAAAATCGGCAGCAAAATACATCGTTGCTCTGTGTACTCGGTGTAAACTAATACACTAACACAAGCATTATCTTCTCCTGGATGCGCGATTCTGTTTCTGGACTAAGTTTAATTGCCTCCCCATTTAAAAAAGGTTATTGATCGATTTTCCCGTAGGTCATCTTGTGTTGGAGCGTGTTTTTTGGGAGGTAAGTCGTAAAACTGTCGATATACACGATTTTGCTCGGTGTGTGCATGGCCCGGTGCATCGCACCGTATACAGTTCGGGTTCGATGTTTTTTTTTACAGTTCAATGGCCTCAGCATCCTCCCAGCAGGGGGGGTTGATGCATGCTGAGCAGGCACACACAAGCATTTGGGCGAGTGCGGTGTGAATTGCCGAACTGAGCGAGCGATATACAATCACAAATCGTGTGATCGTGAGGTTTAATCGATTTGAGAGAAGAAAAATATAATAAACCGAAAGTCGAATTTTGAAACAAACAAACCTCTTTTTTTAATTGCAACAAAGAAGTTAAGGGAAGATTGAGAATACTCGGTAGTTTTGGGCAGTATTGTTAATTTCAACTAGTATATTATCAAAGCGATCTAATTGATTAATAATAAAAAGATACAAACTAGCATTTTACCTTTTAACTACTTTAAATACTACTAATATAAGTTATTTATTTAGTAACTCGGAGCTAAAATAGAAACATTGTTTAGCAATAAAGGAAACCAATCACTTAATATTTAATTATTTTGTCAATGTTCATTTATGTTGTTTTTTAAAAAAAAAACTGATCAACCTTTGTTTCAACTTAATGATTCAAACATTCTGAAAAACTTTCTCTTATGTAGAAAGGTATATGATCAGATTGAGAAATAATGTCATTTAAGCATCGCTAAAACGAACAGGTAATAAAATAAACGTAATATTTTTTTCAGTTAAAAAAGATCCAAACACACACACACACACACACACACAAACACACGCATGGGTGTTGAAGTTCATGTAACCATATCTGATTAAATGATTCAGTTTGATTTATGATCATGCGAATTTCACCAGCATCGTTATCTTATCGCTGCTCTCTTCGTCAATCATACGGACGCTGGAGCCTTTTCAACCTGTTTCGTGAATTAGTCTTTCAGCATGTTCCTTTTTTTTTTTGTGAGTGCACGTTCCAATGCTCATCACATACCTCAACTGACGCATTTCGCAAAATCCAGCGGAGGTAATTTATTTGCCTTCAATTTATGGCACAAAAATACAAAACGATCGCGTCGCTGCTAGTGCTGCACCGGAAACCAGGCAGGCTCATCGTGCAAAAACAAAAATAAAACACAGCTGAAGCGTTGTAAAAACAAACATACAACTCGCAAACATTCAAAGGAGACGCTTGAAAACAGAAGAAGAAACGCAAAAAAACACAAACTGTGCACACGCCAACCTTCAAATAAACATAAAAGTGAATGTTCAAGAAAGATAGGCCCAGCGTGAGCAACGGGGCGAAAGCAAAACACAAAAAGCAGAGGAAAGTGTGTAACGGATGACAGACGAAAGATTGCTGAACGGAATCGAAGCAAATGCAATAAAAATGACGAAAAAGGTAACAATACAAGGGACAAGCAAGACGGAAAAGAAAATTCATTCGTAAGCAGAAAACAGAGTGTAAGGGAACGAAACAGCCGAAACATAACGCAAGCTGAGCCGAAAGTTGAACCAAACCAGTCGTCGCATCCATGACCTGCGCAATATTTTTGCACAAGGTCATCTATTTTCGCGGCCGCGTCCGCTGCTAACGCGCCGGTACGCCGCCGTTCGCGTTCGTGTTTGTAGTGGTGTTGTAGCTGCGCTGCATGTGGTTGCTTTAGCAACCAATGGAGTTTAATGGCAGGGCTCGTGAGGTGGTATGTGGGTATACGAGTGAGCAAATTAGATCAACAACAGCGTTTACGACAATGTAAGGGAAAGTGTCATTTAGAAACTTGTGTAATTATTGAACATTTTGAAAGTAAATTAAAAAAAATGGATTGGATGAAAAAATAAATTAAAAGTAAAGAGTAACCGAGCGACATATTAATTAAGTAACATTAACCGAAAGTACTGAGTTATCGAAAAATTATAAGAAAAGTAGCAAAAATTGAATTATTTGTGTTTAAGAGTGGGTAGAACATGAATTTTTCATAATAATACAAGTTAAAATTGTTTGCTTCACGCTGTACGTCTTTTTTGTACAAAGGCAAGACTTGCTTTTTAGTGAAGCCCCGATGAAAATAGTACGAGTTATCTAAATAAAACATTCAACTAGAAATGTAATACCAGCTACAAGTCTCTTCTTCTTGCTTGGCGTAAACGACCTACGAGGTCATGCCGGCCTTATACAGGCTTTCTAGACTTATGTTTACCCTATAGTCAGCCTTGCTACGGGGGGACAGTCCGGATGAGAATTGAACTACGTCCGGCCTTTAAAGGAGCCAGCGCGTCATCCATTAGACCACCTGGAGCTACAATTCACAAATTTCAATTTGAGCGATAAATTGGCCAACTTACTTATTTTTATTCGATCCCGGATATGAACCATACTTGTCCCATCCATTTCCACACATAACTAGACAGAAGAAAAACAAAATTAAATTAAAATTAATTTCATTTCTTTATACGCCCCAAACATCCGCATGAACTATTGAGAGGAAGCAGTGGATGAAACTTAAAACCAATGACCCATTTAAATATCCCCACCGAACAATCGTGTGCATTGATCACACACGCAGCCAGCTCATGACACTGGTTTTGTGATGAAATCTATGTCGACCGCTCCAATGCAGCTGGGCAGATGGCTCACTTGTGTAGGAAAGTGTAGCAAAAAAAAAAAACAACTACCGATCAAACCTGACCAAAATAGGCATACCATCGCCGATACAATGAAGTCATGAGTATCGCTCACTTCCGACTCGTGGCCACTATTTTGCTGCCGTTTGCTCTCCTCAAAGCGCCATCAGAACTGTTGTTGATGGCACCAGGAAGCAATTCCTCTTGGAAGAGGTCAATGTGTGAAACAAGAACGATGGGCACAGGGCCTCAGTGCCGTTTCGTGCCGTGACATCGTTTGAAGTTTGCAGTCTTGGAAGAAATGTGGCTGAGTATGAGCGGTTTTTTGTGTGTTTTGTTTCGTTTTCGAAGAAAAAGGATTTAGCAACAAAACAGAAGCATCGTCACCACGTGCCAGAACGTTCCACCACGTTGCAATGGGACGAATAGTGCAGCAGACTTGAAACGAGCGCCAAGGCGCCATGAAGGAAGGGTGTAGTAATGACCTGAGCCCTACCGCTCGGAGATTAGCATCTACATTTATGATTTCATTTTGTAATTCGTCTTGTTTTTTTTTATATGCTGCTGTAACTACTCTCAAGCCACCCGCTTCGACAGTCCATGGACAATTTTATGGCTCTCGCCGGTACCTGCAATTTTCTGCAACACGGGCCTCTGCCACGCCATTATGCAGTGGATCAGTTTTGCTTTTACCAGTTGGATGGAAGGCTTCAGCGTTTTCAACCTTTTCCAGACGGTCTGGAAGTGTGCGGGGTGTGAAGTTTTGTTCCGGAGGTCGGTGCCGTGCACTTTTCGTCACCTTTCGTGCAGGGAAATTCGGAGCAAAAGCCCTGCCTGCCTGCCTGGTTTGGGTTGCGGGGTCATAAAATCGTACAGCAAGGCTTGCGATGGAACGTCGTAACCTAACGGGACGGCGGGGGTAGCCAGTTGCTCGAGTGAAAAAGTGGTGTAAAGTTGTCGAAATTAACATTTATTATCCTGCAACGAGGAAATAGCCGGACCGTTTCGGTGCAACCTGGGGTGAACTTCGAAAGTGCGAGTAAGTAAGCTTGAATTGTAAAGGTAAATGGCACCATTAGCCTAGGCAAGCAACAATTGTGGTGCAGTCATATTCAGGAAGTATGGCTTGATTTGAACTGATTTAGGTTTTGAAGAAGACATGAGGAAGATTCCAAGAGATGTTTTTAAATAAGTCGTTTTGTTTTTGTCTGATTAGTAACACCTTGAATTAAACATAATTTGTTTCTAGTTTATTTGACCAAAAACCTAAAAAAGCTCTTATTTCTTACAAAACACACCCACAAGCCATACACGATGTTGCCAAAGCCACAAACGAAAGGGAAAGGAAAAATTGCTGTACATGTTTGCTGAGTCTGTTCGTTTGCCACCGCATGCAAACGAACTGCCAAATGCGTGAAATCGCTAATGAGCATCACACGTCGGATGCAGGGTACGTGACAATCCGTCCATTTGCTCCCCAGCAATGGTCTGACCTGCAACGGTTGGCAACGGGTTGCCTGCAGGGAAGTCAATAAATGTCTTTCAGTGCTTAGGAATGACCAGCGAGTGTTGGTGAGCGGAAGCTTTTGCCACGAAAGGCGTTGAAAAATGCCCACGAGAACACGTTCTAGCCGCGGGTAAGATCGGGATATGGTTTATCATGTGGATGATGACCGGCCAAGGCGTTTGTGGATTGTTGCGGTTTCCGGTTTTGCATCCAGAACGAAGGGAGGATGTTGGCAAGGTCTTTGAGAAGTTGTAAACACATTTTTGTATTTTTAAATTTCATTCAAGCTATTACCCTCATAGCCTTCATTATAAAACAATTGTTTAAACAAATCTTCTTTTTGGCTCTTTTTGATATAAATATTTGAAACTGAACAGTCAATTACAATAATTTTATAAACACACTTTAACAACTAACGTTATACCTTACTTCATGGAGCCTTTAAAGAAGAGTTAAATAGTCGACCTCAACGCGATATAAGGATTTTTAACGCTTCGCGGTAATGAAGGGTGAATATAATGCGTCTCGGAAAAAGTAGAAGTAAAGCCGTTCATTATATTTTATTATTATCATACTACAACTTTATAAGCCTAACCTTATAATTTATGTGACAACAATGATCATCTCATAGCATTATGGAGTTATGGGTAACGTACTTTTTTTTTACTAATCTAATTCCAGAAGTTATATGTGAATCGTAGGTGCTGTGCCATGGGGGTTCAAAGTTCCTTTTAACAATTGGTTTTAGAAACATTTGTAACTTAAACAGGTCAACATTAGCACAGCTTACCCATATTTGACATGCATACTGAACCGGTGGTCTAATAACAGTAATGTATAACAATAGTTTGATCTTTTAGGTTTAATTTAGATGTTTTGTTCGTGAAGTAAAGTTCTGTACAACATTTAAATGATGGTTGATCAAATAATCCGTTTATCGTCATTATGTTATCTGAAGGTAAGCCATTTTTCTACAAACACTCCTTTATACTTAACACTACTATTCCAGGCAATATCTCAAAAACATATTTTAATATTTCGATTTGGCAGATTGCGTACCCTGGTACACCAGAAAAAGTTATTTATCATCGTTAATTTTTATGTTTCAAGTTTTACAAAAACACTTTTTTTAATCGCGTTTAAAGCGCGTTGTGATTATTGTTTAAAAATCATAAAAAAAGACAAAATATTTGTTCACTTACTTTGATTTGGGTGAGTCGCTTGTGTAGATATTACAAAGAACTGGTGATATCCCACTGCCTTGTGGCAAGTTTATTGCAAAGAAGCCGAAAGGAACCATAAACAAACGTTTGTTTTTCAAACGTTTTAGAGTTTAATTTGGAATAAATTCAGCAAGATATCATTCAAGAAATCAAAATCAACTATTCTCCTATTGTACTTTGAACGATTTTATTTAAATTAAAAGGATGCAGCATCAATTTACTGTTCGTTTTCATCGTTGCACAATACTTGAGGTTTGCTTTTGTCGTGACAAAATAATTGATACAGCATGGCACCCAGAAATCACTTTAACCCGAGCAACTCAGCAACCACCCATCGTGACGTGCTGGTGGTAATGGGACAAAATCACAACATTACACACATTGCTCAATCCACGCCAGCCAGATGTGCCAATGTGTGATGATAGTGATATGCGATACTAATGGCTCCGTTTGTCATCTACCAGATCGGCTTTAATCTTCCCTTCGGTTCGCATCCATTTCCAAGCGGATGGAATACGTTCGGCCCCCTCGGGATCGTACTTCCACTTTGGAGAAGTTGGTCCGGATGTTGGTTTTGGAATTTATAAATAATGCTGTTTAGGAAATTTATGTGACACGCTGGTGTAAATATATGTCACTGCTGGGCGGGCGATCGGTCGGTTTTCTTCCGCTGACAGGAAAAACTTGAGTGGTTGAGGAAGCCAGGAATCTATCGCCCTATCTCTTCGGTGGGTATTTTTCCCCCAAAAACAAAGTCTCATTCTGTGATACGATCTTTCCGGAGTGAGAGAAAATGTTGTGGCGGATGCAAACGGGTGGGGAGTGTTGTCTTCCTCGTCGTCGTTGTTGCTGCTGCTCAGGAATGATCGTTTGTTTCACTTGGTGCAGGTTGGTTCGGTAGGATCGGTTGAAACTGTTCACTGACTTTGTGTGCGTTTGTGTGTGTGTGTGTGTGTGTGTGTGTGTGTGTGTCAAGTGCCAACAGCTAGCAGCCCAATGCCGAACGGTTTAATCCGACGTCAAAGCCAAACGCCCATAGTGGGGTGCCAATGTCGGAGTGAATTATTTTTCTTCTTTCTTTATTATTTTAATTAATATTCCACATTACTCATCTTGACAGTGCGTAGCGTATATATTTTATTGGTTTTCCTGACAATCGTTGCCCGTCGAGTGTCGCGGCCGTTATTAGTTGCCGTTTCGTTAAACCGTTGTTGACAGTAAGGGGGGTTTTTGGCGGACTGTGTACAATGTCCAGCTCTAACCTGGCCGGGGCAGTGCTACCAGGAAGTGAAATGTTGTTATCGCCAGAGGATTACAGGCGGCGCTAGCCGTAATTGGCGGCATCCGAAGTGTACTAAGTGCGGGAAAGAGTGTCTAGCCATCGGGTATGTTTATTCTTGTGTGTACAGCTAGAACAGCTCCGTTTTAGGTTTGTTGATGGCAATGAGCTGCAAAACGAGCTTGCGGAAGAGTCAAGCAAGTGCAGTGGACTGGTAGCGATTTGTGCGATGCGCAATGCATCCTACGCAACACGACGACAGTATCGATGAAGATAATTGGTCATTTTATTTTATTTTCTCATTTCGTTTGTTATTCAGCCGTTCCGTGAGTGATAGGTTATGACTCATGAATAAATGTAAGTAAATAATAGATGTGCAATGTAATTGATCGATGTAGTCGATTTTCATTTGATTATTGTTTAACTCTTGTGCAATGGTTAAGTTGTCACTATCGATGGATAAAAATAGCTATTTGTATTTATTTTAACAAATCTTAAGGAAATTTAAAAAAAAGTTTTCACTCTTTGTTTATCTGTTTCCTATGAGCTATTATTTATTTGTTTCTGCCCATTTTCATATTCTTGCTAAATAAACAATAGACATATCCTTACAACCAGCAAAAATTATTAGTATTGGGATTGTAAGGAATTGTTAAATTTAAAGGACCGGAATTTGGTTTTAAAAATTGTGTACATGACGATAAAAAATAGCTTAAATATTTCCACTCGGAACCTTTTTTTTGTCATTACGTCGATGAATTAAAATAAATGAATACAATCTTTTAAAAACTGCTATTTTAAGAAATGGGTCAAATACATGATCAAATGCTTCTCGATCCTCATGCATTTCAACAAAAACTAGGTCTCAGGTTGCAGTAGTTGTTTGGGAGAAGATAATGTTTTTAAGATGTATGGTAATAAGTGTAATATTTGTTTTTTTTTTTTTAATTATTTTGTTATCAGGACATGCGCTTGTACTGCAAAACAAATGAATTATATGAAAAAAAATGTGCAATTTTATCGCGCCTTATTATTTGATAAATTGTAAAA
>KB697401.1:0-10204 GCA_000349165.1 Anopheles christyi
GGTTACAATTTACGGCTAAGGACCAGCTGGATAAGTACTCGATTGCCAAATGGTGTAGATTAGTGTGTCAGTTTCTGCATGACAACATTACTGTCCTGGCCGTGCTACAACCTGTAGTGAGTCATTAATTTTCCCGAATGATGAAGGTGGTTAAGATTTGGTTGCAAAACGGTACAGGGACACGAGAAGGAAATGTTTAATGAAAAAAAAAAAAATAAAAGATCAAGCCACTGACCACACTCTTGGGGGTGTTCGTGTCTGTTTCAAGTTCACGAACGCGTTTAATTGAGTGCAAAAGGTCAACTGGGGCAACTGAAGGAGCGGTAACCCAGATTGGTTCGCTACCTAGCAAATTTGAATTCCTTCTTGACGCTAATGTTTTCATTGCGAGGCAAAGGAAAGCTTGATAAAGAATATCTGAGTGCTTTAGGAAAGCATGCTTTTTGCGACAAAAATGAAAGCTTGCAGAGAAATTTCAAGCACGCCGCGTGCGTGATTTTGTTGATTTTTCATTGTATTGGCGATGAGTTGGCTTAAAAAAGGAACAATCTGTTTTCATTTCCGGGTTTGCAAATCAATTCGTTACACTTCGCGCTTGTAGGAAAGTTAATCTGCACTTCTCACCTCCTTGATTACACCTTCCTGCACCAAACAATATCATAACTCACCGCATATCACGCCACTTTGCTTGCTGCCACAGACAATTTTCACGATCGGATCATGTTTGACGAAAAAGTAACTCTGCTGCCGCATCCGTACACCTTTGTTGTTCCGATTCGTCCTTTCCCGACCGTCCTGGCTGTGAGGGTGGTCGGTAGGAGTTGTGGCGTCATACTGCTGAGGTGTTGTTTGCTCTTTAATAGTATCATCGTAGAGGTACGATTTACCTAATGTGAAGACCGCACCCGTGTCTGGAGGATTTAGTTTTAAAAAAAACCCATTTTTTACTTCTGCAGTAAAGTAAACACTCTTCACAAACAAAAAATCACCTGGAACATCGATGTCCACATGCATCCCAGCACCGTTTTGGTCCGTTGTGTTGCACATTTGTCTCTCTTGACTGTATTTGTACTATTTTTTTGTACCAGAAAGAACCTCGTCGGTAGTCCAACACTTGTGTTAAATTATTCACACTTTTCAAAGCAAACCGTTCGTTTACGAACCCATTTCACCTTCCTTGCTAATATGTTTAATCATTTTCAGAAGCACTTTTTGACCTATTTTCACGTTCTCCTGTACACGGGGTGTACGTTAAGCACTTCTGGCCAACACTTTACGTACCAGGGTAACGGCCTAATGGGAAAACCCTCCCATTCCTGTGTATCTGACCGTGCTGTTATTTTGTCCGCGGTCCGTTTGCTACTGAGGTCCGAACGAAAGCATACACGAACAGTAAGGCCCTTTGCGTGGCGCGCGAACTCGTTCAATGTAGTAGTTGTGGTCCGCGGTTTACTACCACGCAGAAGAGAATGTCTCCTTCAAAAGGGTCAGTCAGTGGGCCGATCAGGTCCTGCAGTAGTGTTTTTTTGCTTCTGTTCAAACCGGGACCGAAGGTAGTAATCGTCACATGAAGGGTAAATATGAACGATATAGAAAAAAAACCAGAAAAAACGGTATTGATATAGAACCATGTAATGTAATGTAATGTGAATGAGGAAAGCTGATGGGCAGAGAGGATGCAAGAGACAATCTTTTAGGTATAGGGAGAAACAAAAAAAAAGCGTGTGAGATGTGGAAGTAGGGAGGGTGTCGCTTCATATGAAGGAAGCGTTATGGGTTTACACGACGTGAGAGAGCTATTAAGTGGGTTGCAGGCGTAGGTTAGAAAAGAAATCGTTGATAATTTAGATATCGCCGTTATAACATGAATCTAGCATTAGTGTTGGGCGGGAAATTATTGATTCACCGGACACATTGTTCACATGGTATCGAGGTGTCTATTTATGGGGATTTTTATGATGTTCTATCTATAGACGAGAAACGGCAACCTGATTGGTTCGATTGAAGTTCTTCTTGGATCAAAGGGATTGAATGGTTTGATTTAAAATTTTATCATTAATGGTATATATTTAACACTTAATCCATCATTCTTGGATACGGCATTACAAATATATCATTCATTTTTAACGAATCACGAAGCATTAACTCCCACAAACTTTTATTTTCTTGTTAATTTCCTCGCTTTGAAGAGTGTCTTACAGGTTGCATACATTTAGGCGCCAAAGGATCACAATTTTCATTGAATACACTTTGCATAAATTATGCATCGCTGTCTACACAGTGATACTACTACTACAACATTGAAAAAGAAAAAAAATGCACGAATGCACCCATAAGAATGGATGGATGAGTACAAAATACGAACAATTTTGTTTAAATACGTTTCCAACGGTTGTACTGTGATAACGGCTCGACTGAAACACGGTGCAAAGCTGATCCACTGACTGTTGGATCCGGGGAAGTCCGAGCGGACTGATATGCAAGGGGCAACAGGCAGCAGCATACAGGAGTGTAATCGATTTTCCAACCGTGAACTGAAAGTTGAAAGAACCTGTCCAGTCTATTGACCCCTTTTGTAGTACGCCGCCCGGTAGGGATGCGATGCGACGCGAGAGCATGTACAAAATGGGCCACAGCAAAGGTCCGGCCGATCGAATTAAGTGTCACAGTAGGGACATTGTTGCGTTTAAGGAAAAGTATCGTCATTAATCGTGAAATGCTCGAATTACTTTACTTTAGTAGGGGAAAACGTAATTTAGCTTTACTTTTTTATCCACACGCTTCATCGGTGAGGGTGAAAATGAACATACCGATTATCGGTGGGTTTAGTTTTAGTGTCCCTTTTGCCGCCCTATCGATAAATATTCGACGCCAGCTTAACGATCAGATTGGGACAGTGGTCCGACTATGGCGGGGGTTTTGTAATTAAGTATCGGAAAAATCTAGTGCTTCCCGCTTTTTCTGAGCCACGAGACCGGACCAGATCTGGAGCAAACTGATTTGTTACGAATCGACGATGTTCACTGATATCGAGGAATGAATATTCAACACAAAGGATAATGCTTGTTCCAAATCCGCTCGTTTCTCATTGCAGCACTGGTAAGAGGGACATTTATATGCAGCTCTTCTTATGGACTAATTGCAGCTTCCCATTAGCAGGAATGTCGCGGATGGTGTCCCATTTACCACTCACTCAGTCACACACTCACACACAGAGAAACATACACAGTGTGGAAAAGGATCGCAAATTGTGTAAGGAAATTCCCGGAAGTATCGGAATTTTTCACTCTGGTTTCGGTGCTTTGGCCGTTTAGCTACTGCTGCAAACCCTTGAACTTGTAGTCACTGCTAGTATTCGAATCTCGCCAGAGACTGAAGCACAAACCAGTCTCAAGTGTCGAGAAAAGCCTCCAAAACGACGCGTGTTATTCCTTCTCCCTTAGGAACCGTATCCAAAACAAGGCGCTCGCCTTGTATCCTTTGCAAGTAACACCCGGTAACAGTAATGGTGATATCGGGTCGTGTTGCATAGTTGCATGTTTGTTTTTGTTTCCACTGCCGCACTGTCTCGCGGGAAAGCAATGGAAGTGTTTGAGGAACAGTGGAACTTTCGCACCTTTGTAGCTCCATTCCTCCCATCGTGCCTCACTTGGGGCGCATGCCTAACGGATTTGTTTACACTCGCTGGTTACTATTACAGTCAGTGTGGAGCCATTGTTTTGGTAGTAAACCGGTGGAAAAAAATGAAAATTCCATAGCAATAGGTGATTTTCCTAGAGGTTGATGTGGAGGAATTTAAAAATAAAATATATCTTTAAGGATTATTTTAGGCGTCCTTTAGATGCACTGCGTTTCTGAAACTGCGTGATTCAAAGTTTGTTAACTGAAGTCACGTAATCATTAATTTATTTAAAAATTGTCGTCATATTTCGTCTTCAATGCCGAATTTTAAAGCATTCAATTTAACTGAACATTCTAAAACCTAAATAATGTTTTTGTAATGTATCATATAAGTTTTCCAAAATCAGCTCAAATAGGCTTGATAATGAATTGTGATTTTAACAAATCGCAAAAATATGTGTCTAAGAGTTACAGCAACGTTAAGATTGAAAATAAACGATGCAGTACTATGATCTGAGAGACTGTTAATGTGAAAGACAAACTGTGATACATTTACTAAATAATGCAATCTGCATTCATATTTGGCAGGTTTAATTTAAACGCGGACGAAACAATACTTAATTCCTAACCATTTACCATTCTATGCATTTTTAGTCACCAAATGCAGACTGCCTGAATGACGAGGCCCACAAAGCTTACTCTAACATGTATGAGATGGCGTGCAGTAATAAGCAATTCATGAGTAAAGGGCGTGAGCAACAGTATGATTGCATGATATGAGCTACAGCAAAAAAGGAAACATGGAATGGATGAGGATGTTTTTGAAATGATGCCGTGCGTTTGCACTCACACTGTGCGTGTGTGTGTGTTCCGGAAATCAGGCCGAAAAGTGACCGACATTCAGCAGGTTACCGAACAGCTTGTGATGGAAATGCATAATTTATTATCATTGCATTTGGAAATAGAGATAGAGCGAGAAAAAAGCCTGTGGAAATGTGATGGAATTCATTTTCCTTTCGCCCGGTCACTTCCATGTTGCATCCCCGCGCATGCTGGAACTCTTTGGTCAGCATTGATCGAGCGAATGAAATATTCAACCCAAGCAGCGGCCTGTTTATGAAGCATGAGTAATGGACGGGGGGGGCGGGATTTGCCCCTTATAAATACAACGACACCGACGGTCCCGAATCGATATGCTAATACAACGCACAGCGGGAGACTAGAACGCCGAGGATGAAGTCCACCAGTCGTTAGCGTTTCAATTAGCTAACGATTGTGTGGGAAGGAATTGGCTGTGGACATTATGTTGCAGTGTAAATAAGGATGGTCAGGCAAAAATGGAGACATGTAATTGAAAGTTGGGTTACATTTTTATGCATGTTAAACCAACGTAAATTGGGAACATGCAAATCATGGTGTGATGCGTTTGATTGCAAGGAATATGTTTTCTAGTGAAATGTAGAACAACACACAAGCTTGTTTTATTGTAATTTTGTTGCTAATTGAAACAAATCTATTCAATTGAATTGATAGATTGAAATGTATGAACTGTACCTAAACCATTCCTCAACTTATCATTATGAATTTCCACTTAACATTTCGCATAGTAGTCTGTTTTTGCGTTGCCTTCTACAAGCTTGTGAATAATGCACAATAATTGAACCTTTCCGTGACTACTTTTGCTCCATGAGAGCAGCTGGAGTATTGCTGGAAAGTATTGTTTTAGCGTCAGGTGGTTGCAGGAGGGTGATTTAAAGAAATTAAAAATAGTTTCACGAACGGCTGAAATATTCAGTATTCCCAGTGGCAAAGCAGTGCGCGTTATCTATTACGTCGGGTGAACTGTGTTTTGTTTTGCTGTTTACCTATACCGTTTCCTATCTTCGTCAAGGATAATGCTGGGAACTGACCGGTGGCAGTACTAAAACGACATCATTATTACAATTAACATTGCCGGCATTGTTTCCCTTCTGCTAGAGAACCCGGCGGCTACTGGGTATGTATATGTAGGTTGGCCAACGACCATCAGCTGCTATCTCGGTCTGTACACACCGATTAACCCTCACCTAGATTCATTCGAAGATGGTTGAAGGAAATCGATACGCGCGTTGCGTATTATTTGGGTTTCGCTTCATTCATGCGAATTTCTAGTGAAATTAATGCTGCTAAGAAAGCTCGTCGTTTCTTGCCAAGTGGGTCTTGGTCGTTGGCGCTTCGTTATCGTCCTGAAAGAGAATAATAAAAAAAAAAAACAGAAACAGTGACCGAGAGCATGGACTGTAAAGCGTTCCGCGTCGGACGACCGCACGCTAGTGGTTGAAAGCGTGAAAAGCACGGATTTTTCACATCAACCTTGTCCTTCTTTTCTTCACTTTTTTGGTCGGTGCCGTTTGGTGAATGAGTTTAGTACTTTTTCGGTAACCTTGTGCCTAATTGGTGAGTGGTACTTCGGTGGGTAGTATGCTTCGGTGGGATAAGCTTGTTGTTGGGGAATTTAGGGACTGTTTTCATCACAGTGTAAAGGTCGGTTTAATTAATTCATTTGATTGCCGCGTTGCGTTTGATATATATATTTGGAGGGTAATATATTTGTCAAAGCGTTTTGCACAGAAGTGTTAAAGGGTGAGTTGATGGTAAAAAGGGGATGTTTTGAGAACATTTTCTCTTTGAAATGGGTTTTGTTTAGGACATTTGTATAAATTGATTTTTATTTCAAAAAAAAAATCAATAAACTGAAAAAATACATGTATTCTAGTCATATAAGAGATGAGAACGACTAAAAAAGAATAACAAAAAAAAAAAGATCTTTTAAAATTTCAGATAACAGTTTAATGGTGAATTTTTGATCGTGCATGTTCGTTAAGCATTGTAGATTACTTTAGTGGTTTTTGCATTAAGACGACAACTTCAATAAACTTTTTGTTTTAGAAGAGATCGGTGATGTTTATTTTAACATTGTGAGCTTATTACATTTGAAATTGCAATAACTGTTTTGAATCCTCTCATTTTAATCCTTGTCTTTTTAATTATAATCTTTACATTTGAGGCACAATCTTAAGTTGTGGTTTGGAATTTGTGCCTTTTTACATTAAAGATCATGTAATCGGCTATAATTGTAAGTAAGAGTAAAAAGGTAACATAATAGTTGACTAAATATTAAATAAGAATAATATAATAATAGAAAAATAATAGAATAATAATAAAAAGAATTAAATTCGAATGACAAAATGAAAAAAATATGAAAAAGGTATTAAAGAAAAATAACAATACAGAAATAGAAAACAATTAACAATAGAATAGTAAAATCAAAGATAATTATAAGAAGATATACGATACAGCCATAAGTTGGAATAAGGATATTGATTGATTTAAAAACATCTAAAGGTCTAAAGACTGAAGGTATCATAAAGTAATATTCTGAACAGAAGTTTAGAAGTTTAAATGAAAAAAAAAACAGGTTTGTCCTTGTCCACTTAACTTAGACCTAGCCACATCTTTTAACAATTTCATTTAGCAACATTGACAAATGTACTGACAACTCTAGTGTATCACATTGAATTATTTATCTTGTCCGTATATGTGAAACGTCATACCACAGAACCACGGCACGAGAACCGTCAACCTAGCCAAACCAGTGTCCATGTCTAACGAGTGTATTGTCTTGTTGTTCTTGCAGCTAATCATCAACCATGTCCAGTGGTGAAAGTGACGCCAGTGAACCACCAGCAAACGTTAGTGCTGCTCCGACGATGAGCTCCCGCGAGACGACAGCGGCGTCGCACGTAATGCTGACCGATTCCGAAAACACTAACAACGAGAACCGTGTAATAGAGATGGAATCCAACCCGGGCACGCAAGACGCCGAAGCAACTCCGGCTCCGTCCTCAAGTGAAGTGGAACGAGCAGATGAACGACCTACCACCGAACCGAACGTGAGTGTGCTCCCCGATGAGCAAAAGGTTGATGAGCCTGGGTCGGTGGCCAAAAAAGAAGCTGCCGATGGGACGGATGCTGTACCCACCGGGGAGAAGAAGGATCAGTATGCCGAGCATGTAACTTACAACGATGCAGGGGAAGCCATTTACACTGATCCGGCCACAAAGTACCAGTACCGATGGAGCAAGGAAAAAAGCGAATGGATTGCACTGGAGGGCCAGACAGTTGGGGCGGCAGGCGTAACCCCATCGGATAATCCGTACGAGAACGAACACTATCGATGGTGTCACGAGAAGAAGGAATGGATTGCGAAGCAGCAAAGTGTCACCGAGACGGAACACTATCGGTGGGACGAGAAGGCACAGAAATGGGTACCGAAAGAGCAGCCACCTGCAGGTGGTGCGACAGAAGGTGACCAGGATCGTGACTATGGATATGAGGATGGTGTCCACACGTACAGGGACAAGGATGGTGCGATTTACTTTTGGGACGAGGAACGAAAAGCTTGGTTTCCCAAGGTGGATGATGATTTCATGGCCATGTATCAGCTGAACTATGGGTTCATCGACAACACATCGAGTGGAAGTGTACCTGCAGCGGCTACTCCCGCTCCTAGTAGTGTGAGTAGTGAGACGGTTGCACGGGAATTCCCCGGCTGGGATGCCGACGGTGACGTTGATGAGCAGGACGAGGAAGTGCAGCGTGCGGCGGCAAAGGGAAAGAAAAGGAAAGCCCCACCGGAACCGCCGAAATGGTTCGAACTAGCACCGGAGCATAATACGAAGGTGTACGTGTCGAATCTTCCGAGCGACATTAGTGAGGAAGAGTTTGGTGAGGTTATGTCCAAGTGTGGCATGGTAATGAAGGACCCAAAGACGCATAAGCTGAAGCTGAAGCTGTACCGCGAGGCGGACGGGACGCTGAAAGGTGACGGGCTGTGTCACTACATCAAGGTAAGTGAATTTGGTGTTCTTTTCTTGCTTTTGGAGTGTTGGCCAATCCCTGGCTGGGGATTGTCATTTGTGTAGATTAAGTTCATTTACAAAATAATGCCCCAAGTCATATGGCTTACCAGATTAAAAATTAAGCTCAAAAGAACTCCTGTGGCCACTGAACCATAGAGTGGAGCTTGTAGGTGTTCGAAGTAGGAAGGAAACATTGTTGGCCTTATCTTCACCTTCCGAGGACTTTGCTAAACAGATCTGATAGACAACATTTTTTGTTATGTTTACCTCAGTTCACCTTGTTATTACTTTAAAATAGTTTTACCAGGTTTTTATTTATTACGTTACTCCTTTTGTTTATTTTTTTGGACGTTTTCAAATTTACTATATTTGACAAATATTTGAAATGTTGCAGTGAAAACTGATAATCTCAAACTGAAATAGGATGTTATTTAGTCTCTTGAAATGACTTTTGTATTTTTAATTTTTGGAACTTATATGTAACTTGCAAGTAATGTCGTTGCCAGCGGACAGTTCAGTAAGCTCTTTTATTTTTCTTTCGGGAATTTTTAAATGACAATTTTTTACTTACCGTCTCACCGTTTCTTAATTTTATTGAATTGTTGTTTTTGCTGCAAAACGTACTTACCCTTTTACGTGCAGCGTGCCTGTATGCACAAAGACAAACCACATAATAGCGCATCGCTCAAGTAATACTTTATTTCAATCAGTAGTATATACGTTTTCTTTTGTAAAACCAATGCAAATGTGCACGATTGCCGAGAATTTTGCCTTTCCGGGGGGCGTTAGAACTTTCTGTTGGATATTGCATGATTGAGGTGTAGTACTATAATTAGGGTTTTGTGGTTGTTTTTAGCCTGTACCTTCAAAACTGATCTTCTCCGAGCTGAAAAAGTGGTTTTTATTCCTCTTTTTCTTCGTTTTAAATCGTTGTATTGTGATCTTTTACTACTTTACTGGGTTTTTCATGTTTTGTTGACACGGATAACCTCGAACGTGCCCTGTTCACACGGTGCATCCATAAGCATTTTGCATACCGATGCAGAACCGATGCACACCCACGGGTATGCCAGACAGAACCTTTTCCAGTATAATCTTTCGCCCTTCAACGCCTCCTATGACTTCGACACTACGCGCACGCTAACTAGATTGATTCCCTCGCGACGGTGAAAATGATCACCGTGAACATCGTGTGTTCTACTGTTTGCTTCTTCTCGTGTGTTGTGTAGTTTAATGTTGTTGATGTAGTTTAATGTATTAAATTACAAATAGTTTATGCTTGCGCTTTTGGCGTTTTAAACGTTGTAGTTTGAGATGAAAAACAAAAACAAGAACTGTTCCGTTCCGGTGCTTTCCCTTGGCAACAGTTGTTTGCTTGTTTTTGTGCTGATTTTTTCCACTCTTTCTTTTTCTGTTTGCATGTTGTTTTTCTTTTCTGTTCATTTTAGTTTTCCCCTGACTCTTGAAAACATGAAATCACGACACACGCCCTATGCACAAAAGTAGTAGGAACAGTACAATCTACATAAACAATATTATAATAGTAAATAGTGGTTGTTGTGTGTGTGTGTGTGTGTGAAGCAATAAGTATTAATAGTATGGCAATAAGTGCTTTAGCGCTACTTGTGTTAGTCTTAAAATCTGTACATCGTCGAGGATTGTTTGTTCGGCGATCAGTATGT
>KB697402.1:0-10162 GCA_000349165.1 Anopheles christyi
TCTCTGACCATCATTTTTCGGTGGAAAATAGATTTGCTGTTAATTTATTTCTCGTGACTCCATCGGCCTTAGCGTCCCAAATACACACACACACACATAAACACACTTAATGCGATTGTGTCGGAAGCGATTTTTCCTCTAGCTCCCTCTTTCACATCCGCGGACCGACCGGACGCTTTTTATGTGCGGAAAATTATTACCTTATTCCCGGCGGTGCTTCATGCTGTCGAGTATTCTACCATATTTGTGTGTGTGTGTCTGTGTTGGTGTGTGTGTGTCTATACAAAATTATTAGCGTTTTGAAGCGTTCTGGAGGACAACTGTTGAGCCGCGTTGCTGCCTGTGATTGTTGAGTGATATTTTGTACTTTTTCGGTTTTAAAGGGAGGAGCGAGGTGTGGTCCTTTAAAAGATCAAGCACAAGCTTTTTATACCTCAATTATTTATTGTATTTTCTATCCACTTTACTTCGACAAACCCCTTTTCAGCAAAATATAGAGATTTATCTTTGTACAATTAGTTTATAGAAGGTTGCTGATATTTAAAACATTCATACAATTACCCCCCAATACACCCAATCGTTTATAGGGGGAAAAGCTCCCAAACCATAAAAAAAAACACACACACACACCCATTAAGAAGGAACATTTGCCATTTGCCATTCAAATAATGTGCAGCTGCATACTCGCAATGGTACAGTATGCTAAATTATGAAAACATTAAATTTAGATGTTTTGCATTTAATAATAGCCTAACAATTCAACCTAACAGCAAGAGGGCTTATCTTTCGCAATCACAATTGCGACCTTCAGCACAATAACAATGCGCTTACGGGCCTACGTTTGTATCGTCCTGTGAACTCTTCGGTTGGTCAAATAATTGAATTCCACCCAACGCAGTGGGAGCAGCCAAACCCTCCTGGCTCCCAACCCCCTCCCTTGCCTCAGCACAGTGGCATCACAATAATTCTGCTACATCAACGAGCAAACGATTAATTTCCAATCATTGGCAGTTAAGCATGCCAGCATCTATAACGCTCATTTTCAACCAGCGCGACTCATCCATTCACTCGCACCGACCGAAATGGCATTCGGCCGTACGTCGTTCCCATTTGCCACGCGAAATGGTGCAAATAGATCACCGCAAATGTCGCACGGCCTAGCCCACCACCAGGCGACCAATTCCATTCGTTCCAGTCGGCTGGCCGGCCGGAAGGAACAACACCGTGGCCAACGTACAGCAACCTCATCGGCTAGCCAGTTACTGGTCACCATTACCGTTGCCGCAATTGCCGGCCGGGTGGATTAATCGTAACCGTTCGCGAGTCCGGGCTACGCGAGTAATCAAGGCTGCCAAAGCGAACATGGGCTAGGTCACTCAGGCAGCCACCACTACGCGGGGACAGTGGAATGCCATATTTGCATATATTCAATATATCACTCCGATCTCTGTGACTGTGCTGAAATGAAATTAGAGGGATGAGCCCACCCACGAAACGAACAGTTTCAGACACATAATGTCGGCATGAGGAAACACAGCCCAAGGGAGACACAGCGCACCGTACCGGAACCGAAACCGAAAACTCCCGTAATTCGATGGCACACGGGGTCACAGGAAACTTTTGATTTAAGAAGAGAAATCCCCCCTCCACCGGAAAACATCTCCCCAGGGAGGACCCGTAACTTCGCTCAACTGCCGATTCACGCCGGAACCATTCACGTACCTTTTTCACCTTTATCCACCTCCGTTAAGGGGGGGGAGGGGTTGAGTATTATTGGTTGCCCCGGTATCCCTGCCTTTAAATGTGTCGCCATTTGCGCACGAACGCAATCCATTACCGGCGCGCGTGTGTTTTTTTTTGTTTTGTTTCGCTTTCCATTTAGCTCCTCCCTTCCTGCTCGTTGCTGCTACCTTGCAATCTCCACAGGTTTGTGGGATCGAATCGGTTTGCCTTTCTCGAACCTAAGACCTGCAGAGTCCCAAATATTCTATTTTCCCTACCGTTTGATTCATTTGCAAAACCCTCGGTTCCGTTTGTGTCATTTTGTCTAGATTTTCAACAGATGGAGTGTGAAGGGGTTTTTGGGGTGTTTTTGTGGGGAAAATTCGGAAAAACATATTTCTTACCCCACCTCACTACTTCGGTGAGGCAAAGTTCGGAAGCTAGCAACATGGGCCGATCCGGAAACGGGAGTTTTATTCCCGATTCCGTCCTGCGTACACACATTTATGTCGCTTTATTTATGGTGCACTGTAACAAAACTCATTTTTATACGGCTCATCGCACCTTGCCCGCGTACAGCAAAGTGGATCCATCTAATGGTTCCCGAGGGGTTTCGGAAAGCGGGTGGTCACGGGACGGGAGGTGGCAAAAGGTTCTTCGATTCTTTGATATTTCGAATCGAACTTTTTCCCCATTGTACGTTTTTGTGTAGGGTAATTTGGTATCTAGGCAGGGAAAACAAAATAGGCCCAGTTACGGAGCTACCCGTTTTTTTTTTTGTATCTTTTTGTGTGTGTAGCTTCTCCTTCACCTTGTGCGTGTCATAGTCATTCTAGACGGTTCTATTTTACGTTCGTGACGCTTTTTGGTAAGCAGGAAGGTTTCTTACGCAAAACAAAACCAGAATGACTAATGCGACTTTTCGCATTGGGATGGGCTTATGAAAAGTTGTGACAATCTGTTACTTCTTCGGTGAAGGGAGTGGAGGGGGGGATAGGCATTTTGGTTCTCACCCCGTGAAACAGGTATGACGCAACGGGAATATTAGATGCGATTAGTAGTTTCACAAGGTGAAACTTATTACGGGAATAATTTAAGCGGAATTTTTTGAAGGGTTCACTGATACTAGAATTATATTGTTTTCATCGATCATACAATGCAGAGCAATACTTCCGTTCTTCATTTTTAACTTCTTTCAATGTTACTTTTTTTGGCACAGAGTTGTTTTTTTTAATTTTAAAGGAAAGATACGTTTATAATGTTTTCTTTCTTCAACTGCATTATTATGCGATTTTTTCCTCAATATTATTCTTTAAGAAATGACAATGTTATAACGACCTATACAGCAACGTGTTCACAGATATTGAGAGTCGAATTTCAGAACCAGCCAGAGTCATGGAACTTGTTCAACAATGATATTCAGAAGCATTCGTTGCGATTAGCCGTGTCTCAGAAGAAGGCAATCTCGCTGCACCAACAGTTGATGGTAGGAATTAACTTACATTAACATTTTACTGAGAAGAATTTCATTTATATGTTAATAATATAATATTTAAAAAATCGCTGTTGTGCATATACCAAACAAAATTAAGCCACTTTCAGAGGGGTCACTTGCTATTTCCATATAGTACAAAATCTTCATTCAAGCAAAACATTAACCCTTGGATTAATTAAAATCACAAAAAGACAACAACAAAACATAGCAAATTCATCAAGATGCAACGTCAAAGCTGCACAGTCAACATCAACAAATCTTGCATCGAAAGCAGCACAAAGACCAATCCACTGTACCACTGTACCCAATTAGTCCTAAACAGTCCGAAATATTACGCTCCATTACGCCACTGCCATCGCGTCATCATGCACGTCCGATTGCGCACGGTTACTTACAGCAAAAAGGGTGCAGCAATAGCCGTACACAGCACACAAAGAACCTGTCGCAGAATCCCATCCCGAACCCAGCGCTGATCTCGGCACCATCAACATCAAAAATAACAAAAAAAAGGGAAACTAACCCCCCGGCCACCCCCCTCACTTATTGTACTGCAGCCGTGCCGAGTGTGTAGTAGCTCAAAAATACTCTCACAATTCGTTAATGGAAGAAACAAAGCAAACTCATTTTTCCTCCATCTAATGCAGGGTGTCGGTGCTGCTTGCTCCAACTACTAACTGCCTCGGTTGGCCGGTGTAGCAGCGATCCGGCTGATTTGCACAAGCTGCACCAACGGTGCAGCAGCTGCCACTACAGCCGACACAGTCCGTGACGGTGCAACATACAGCGTGGCATCAGGCGCGCGTTGGACATCGCTTAATTCAATTAAGTTGTTGTTTTGCAAGCGTAATTAAGTTGTTTTGCTTTGGCACTACAGTGCACCATCTAGCCAGCCCGCAACGCAGCGAAAGGTTCGCCACCTTCTTTTGCTTCTTACTGTAGTAGCACATCCTTTTTCTTCCGCACCGGACACAGCCGGCACTGTTCGGGTCGTGTCATCCGCACTGTCATCCGTTTATTTGCAAAAGAAAGGAAGAAAAAAAGTAAAAGGGATGCTGCAAGAAATGGCACAACATTCCAGCGCGAGAATGAGCAAACGAAAAAACAAAACACCCCTTCCCTTTTCCCTCCACGAAGTCGTTAGTCACGTTGGCGTTTTGCTTACGATGCTGGCTACTACCAATAACCCCGGAACTACGGCACCAATAATGCACCCTGATTTACGGACGGCAAGTTTGTCCCCCGGGTTCGTCCAAGCATTTCAATTATCTTTGTCAATCAATCAGTCGCTCGTGGAGTTGTTGCTTTTTTTTTTGTTTGTTTCGCTTTGCTATGGAAGATAGAAAACGAGGCGGATGGTGGGATAAAAGACACCAAATAAAAACATCCTTGAAGCATCTCCGATTGTAACACGATGCATCCGATCAAGCATCAACCGAAAGGGGGAAATGGAGCAGGAACGAACAAAAAAAGGGCACACCACACCGGCAACATTACCATTTCTCGGAAGGAAGTGACCGTAAAATTGCATTCCCTCGTCCTTTTTCGAACAGTTAAAGTCGCGCCATTTCCCGGCGTACGAAAGCAAGTTGTGACGGGCAGTAAAAAGTGTACCACACTTCCAGTGCTTTCGATACCCCCCAACTACCAACAGGAAAGGTGTGTAGGGTGGGGTGGCAGCAGCAACAAAAAATTACCTCTATTCTCGAACAGATGCGGATCACTGCTATATCCTTGGGCCGGGACTGCCACTAAGCACAACACCAGCCAACCGCCAGCGAGCAGCAGCACCAGGTAACGAAAATTGCACTTCATTATTTCTGTTTGCTTTCCTCATCAATCCGCTTAGGAACATTCGGTAGGGCGGGAGGGGAAAGCGGGCGCAATCTCTCTTTACTGCGTTTGACCGGGTAGAAAGGCGCCAGGTTTTCGCATATGCTCCCTTCGGCCAGCTAATCGCCACTGTTTTCGCACCAGCCGTGACTAACGCCGAGCGTCATTGGCAATCTTTTCTTTACTCAATCACTCGCTTGGTATTCCCTTCCGGTAGGGTTTTCGGATGGCGCACTTGCATTCCTAGGAGCACACACATACACACATACAAGACACGCTTCGAGTTTTCACAACAGACTTGGATCCCGTGTTCTGTGTACAACGCGCGTCAAACAAACACAACGGTAGGGATTTTCGGCGGAAGAGGCCCTCTACTCTCCGTACCAGTATCGGTATCCGTACACGGTCGAGTTTATTCACAAACACTTTGTTTACACTTGTCCATTTCCTTTGGCGCACATCAAAAGTGTGTATTCTGCTTTTTTTGCGTCACTGATGAGAAATCCAATTGGAACCCAGAAGACCAGTTAGAAGAATCTAATTAGAAGGTCACCTTTTCGCTCACTTTTAAGCTCAGAGGAGCCATTTTTTCACAACTACGCAAACACATCATCGCACTGTCGCTTTCAACGTGGTAGTAATCTTTGCTCGCAGAGAAGTAAGCATTCTTTCCCGATATTCGCTAATGAACGTAAACATCGATCACACTGTTTGCACTTCACAGTAGAATATTTCCCACTGAATTCTACATGACAATTATCTTACAACATTCGGTATCATTCCATCCACAACACTGTGACAAAGAAAACACTACCTTCACGCTGAAAAGAGCACACGAATCGCCCGTTCCGGTGAGGTTTGGACCCTATGCAAGCACTGTAGCACACATTGAATTGAACCGTACCGGGGAGCGCTTCCAAAGTGACTGCGTTTTTGGCCAGTACCCAATTTCACCTGTTCCCCCTTTTGGGGTTGCTTAAAGTACCCTTGCACACACACACACACAGTTAGAAGGTAGATTTTCTTTAGAATTTCCACCAACCTGTTCACTAGTGTAAGTGAGGTCGAAATGGTGGGGTTGTTTTTTTTTAACTTGTTTTTCGTTCTTGTTTAATTCCATTGTTGTCATGGAAACCGCGCCCGCCCTTTTAGAATCTTTTTTTTTGTGACCAGAAAACTGGGATGTGGCGGTGGGGAAAGGGTCTGTGCGAGTAGAACGCGGGCGCTTAGCAGTCTTTGACTGTTTGTGCCGGGAGTTTAATGGACCTCACAACGACGCGTAAAACAACAACACTTGCACAACATGTTCAATTGACCCCGCACGGCTAGGGGGATTAGGGGGAGCTGGTGCCACTATTGTGTTGTGTTGCGACGTGTATGTGTAGTTAGGCCAGGTAGGTGTTGTCAAGGGAACAAACAAAAACATAGCGTGCGCCTGGAGCACGGTGGGCGACACATGTAAACACATGCTCACCGATACACCCCGTGCATACATATGCGCGGTGGTATTGCAGGTGGGTAAGCCCGTATGTGGAGGGTGTGGGGATATATCGGAATTAAAATGAACGGTGGACTTCATGATCACCACCTCTCGTGAGCGATTTGTGGTCTGTGGGGTAACACGTGAAGCGACGCTAAACATCGCTCCGGCGCAATGTTCGATGTTTTTGTTTTTAGTACACACCGGGGAAATTTTAGAACACCTTTTTTGTGAGCTCTTGGTTTTTTATCCACCTGTTTTTAAATAATGAAAGAATTAACATGCCCATGGTTTTAATTGTTTTAAGTGGATAATGTTCAATGCAGGGTTTCTGTTGATAGACTAGCATTCTTTGACATGTATTTGACGCCATTATCCATAAAACAATACAACTAGCAATTCAAACCAGAATGCTTTAAAAAAATAGAGGTTCTTTATTGATCTTTGTCATCATTTGTCACACCCTAATACAAGATTTAAAGTGTACTAGCAGAAATGCAAGAGAGAAACCCTGCCATATTTTCCGCAAAACCTAATTTCCCACCCAGTTTTTTATTACATACCGCTTAACCCAACCGCCTGATTAAATAAGTACACATTTTCCTATTTATTACGTGTGGCAGCAAATTACGTTCGCAATATTACACTCGCAGCGAATTAAATCAACCTGATTATGCTACCATCATGGTTGAATGTGTAAAAAAGAAATTACTCCTACACTCATCCTAGACCGTAGTGAAAAACGGTGCACTGGAAAACAATTTGCACCACATTATTGCACATGCTCTTCCACTGTTTTCATTTTACAGCCCACTTTCCCTCACCAGGGAACAATGCGGTAGCAAGGTAGCTGGACTAATTCCATTTTACTAATTACGTTTCCACCGGTTAGCAACCGGACGACCCTTTTTTTTCTAACCTTACCGTCTTCGCCCTTCCTCTTTACCCCCTTTTTGCATAAATTTTAAACACCGACTCGGACCTATCACTTCCGTTGACCGATGATTTAATTTCAATGATTGAATTATTAGCTGCTCTATTCAGCCATCATAATCGGTTTGTGCGGTGGAGAAAAAAAAGTGCAGGTCTTGTACACGCGTGGGTCCACGCGTTTACTTGAAACTTAAACGCAAACAGATGAGTTGAGGTTTGTAAAATAATTTAATTAGGAGAACACGGATAACAAAAAAATTGTAAACGGGGAATAGGATATGTGATCTCGTGATCAAAGTTCAATATCAATTTGAATTCTGATAGCAAACATACACAAGATGTTGATGTTGTTGTCGTTACTAACCTCATTCAATCCAAAACTCTTTGGCACCGGTCCACAAGATTCAAGCAACGCAGTGGAGCACATTGGACTGTCAGTTAGTTAGCAATCGAAATCGGTGTCACCTAAATACACCCAGTTGCAGTTGCAGCACCCGTATACACACAAGCCAGCTTGTGTGCATCGCGATCGAGCTTTGTGAATGAACGCCCAGCAGAACATGTTGAAAGGAGAAGCATCGGAATGTGAGCCGATTTTTTGTGTAAAAATGTACAACCGACAGCCAGCTCGCTTACCGCCAGCTGGAAATGGAACGAAATAAAACAGCCTTAGCATAGTTTTTGCACATTATTCCACAAAACGAGATCGATTTCCGTGGCGTAGCGTACCGATACAGACGAATGTTCAGGTGTTGATAGAGAAAAAAAAAAAACGAGCTACTAACACATACAACTGTAGCCATTATAAATAGAATTTCATTCATTGGTGGAACAATAGACATGCCGCAGTTGTAAACTACTACTCAAAACCCCCCCTAAAAGTGTAAATTACCATTAGGCCACATCGCCGCTTGTTAAATGCAAGTTGGCTGCTCCGAGCGTATCTTAACGATTGCTCTCACGTATTAACCCTCTAATTAAAGCGTATAAACGCAACAATTTAACCCATCATTCATTTCTCATCTTCATTACATCTTCATCAATCGCTTAAGCGGTGGTTAAATTTTAAAGTGTTTCCATAGCGACGCTTTCCTCTTGTACGCTTTTTGGGGGATGTACCATCAATCACACCGACGGCATCCAGCGCACTTCCGTGGTGGGGCTTTAGTCGAGCGTTCATTTTCAACAAATCGACCGTTCGGGATAGAATTAGAATGCAAATTAATATTATAAACCGCTCGCACAAATGAAGTGACTCAATTATAATGCTCATTTACCCGGCTTTGGCCGGTTTCATAATTGTTTCCCACCGTCGGCGACGACCATCCATCGATGGATAATTATCTCTTCCCATCCAACATGCCAACACCTTCTCACCCCCACAAAAAGGACCCCACACAAACTACACACTGTGCGACCGTTTACGGGCTTGCTGCTCGAGATCAACCCACAAGATCCACAAAGATATTAGCGGGCAGCGGGTGTGAAAAGCCAAACGTAAATCGTCTCCCCCTGTTGCGGTGCGTGAAATTTTCTAATATTTAATACACTCTCCATCTCGGGACGACCGCCTTCCACCGGGACCGCGCTAGATGAGGTACTTATTCGTCTCCCGACAACACAACTTCGTGACATCATTATCGCTCAAAACTCGGCAAACTCGGTAGCTCAAGCCAGGCCTTTTACCTTGTGCGTGAATCACCCGCCGAACCATCACCATCAAACTTCCAGATTTTGTTGAAGTGTCCTGCTTTGGTGTGACTCGCTGTGCGTGATGATAATAAATTCAAATCACAAAAACCACGCAACGCAAGCCGCAGGCTAAGACGAAGAGGCTTCAGTCGTCGTCAGCCTTTTGCAAACTCCGCCGCACAGCCCGGCCCATTGCACAAAAGGCAAGGATTTTCCATGCCGGAAGCGTTTCCTCTTCATCTCTCGAAAATCTCATTATCATCATCTCACCATCGACAGTGGTCTGTAGGGCGCGTAGTTTACCACCGTAGTTCGAATGCAAACAACAACGAGAGAAGCAAAAAAAATACAGCCCATTTCTGAGTTTTGGTCACCAGGTCGTGTCTACCTCATGGATGCTTTCCACGCTCCTCCCTCATTCACTCACTACAACTCCGGCAGGAGTTTATCATAATCGGGGAAACTTAATTCCAAATTAATTTGATAAATTATTTATCAAACCGGCTTCATCATCTTCTTTCGTTACATCTTAATGCTCCGGCAATTATACTCAGTCATCCAGCGCAAAAACCAAACCAGTCCAGGGCAGGCCTTCGTCACCTTCGGGCGGAGCGAGTTAAATGATTGCCACCGCTCGTGGGGAAGGGGGTAAGATTTATTCTTGCGCTGCCGCTTATCTGACCAGCCGCGTACGCGTTTGTTTTGCCCCATTGCGATCTATTTAGACGGGCTGTTTGTTTTTTTTTTCTACTATGGAGCTTTCCTCTTGATTGGTTTCATTTTCATTTCGTTAGGTAAGCAGCACCCAACTGAGAAGAAAGAGGCTAATATTAAAGCGAAGCCATCCGGGGCTTTATCATCAACCATCAACGCACACCGGGAATCGGTGTCTACTTAAGTGTAGCTTCTACTACCATCTTGCTCATCGGGGCGAGTAGGAGGAGCGATACGCTGTAATGGCCGTAGCGAGAGCGCACAGTGGCTCCATCTATTGAGCAGCCTGAAGGAAC
>KB697403.1:0-10231 GCA_000349165.1 Anopheles christyi
AAATAAAAAAAATTGATGCACAGCATCACAAAACTGCAAGCATATGTGAAGCTCGTGCGAAAAGAAATGGAGCGCGTCCACATGTAAGCCGCTCGTGTAAGCTTTACGCATTCATAAGCTTACCACCACCGCATGGCCACCATTGCAGTGAGGGAAACCGCATGGAATAATAATTCACAACTGTTTACGGCGATGCCTTAGCGATTACGTATGCAGAGCGTGTGATGATGGAGTCAATTAACTGCGTACCACGTCCACGTCACCAAAGAAAGTAAAAAAAAAAAAAATCGAAAGACCGAGGTGACACCCTCAGCCTAGCCGTGACATAATCAAAACGGCACCAAGATCTTACGTGTGGAGAAGTACCTTCGTTACGGGGGAAAAAATACAATCCACCTGAATTTAAGTTAGGTTTCACATTTTCCAGTTAATTCTGGAGCTAAGCCCTTTTTTTAGGATAAGGAGTCACTTTATCATGCATGAGAATGTGGCTTTTCTCGAACAAAACGAGCCAATTTAGTGCATGGTATGGGCAGGAGATTATAAATTTGGTTTATCATGCGGGGCAAAAACGAGATGGAAATCAATAAGCACCTAGCATTGCATTGGGTACAGTCCATTCGTAGCAGTACGTCATGCAAAGAAAGAAACACAAAAAAAGTGTTCCCTTAAACCAACTATCAATGAATGGAGTATTGTGTGGAATTCGGCCTTTTTGGCAATTGACTTTTCCCATGCTAGAACGAGCTGGAAAAAGATATGCAGTGAAATGGAACGAGTTTTATCGATTGTGTGGGTGTAATTGTTGGTACGACCCTTCGTGAGGGCGCTTTTTCTGCATGAGCTATTTGATAAATGCATGCATCTAGTGTGTTTGGGATCGGTTTTTGTTTGTTATCCGCCTGCTGAGAATGGCATTGAACATTGATCGAACGAAGAATTTGAATAATTACTTATCGTGCTTCATTTATCATTACCAACCGATACGTACATTCGTTCAATAACTGATCGAAGCAGTAAAGAACAGGAAGTTCGATACCTTTTCGAACACGGATACGGTGAACGACGACAAAGCCACTGTTCACTGTTCGAATTGTTGTTCAGCACTCGAGGGATCGGATCGAACGGACATTGAGCCATTTGAAAATTGAGGAAGCGTATGGGTGTGATTAGATTTTCATGACAGTTACAACTTCACTTTGATTACTTTTTCGAACCCTGGCACACTCGATTTGGACAAACAGTCCACTCTTGGCCACACGAAAACGGCCCACCTTTGAGTGCTCTACGAAAGCTTCAGTCCTTCCGGGCTTCCGGCCCGGTACAATAATCGCTTGGGAAAATGCTCCAGAGCCCTCCGATTGGTGCAATAAATCATTTACTAGCTGTACTTTGACAACCGAGGCGTATTTGTGTGGGGGTCCTCAGGATGGTCCTACACGTCCTACGTTCTACGAATGGAAATAGTACGTCTCGAAAACGGGATCCAATGTCAAATTATCCCTAAAGGCATGGATGGGACGATTCAATCGAAGTGTGTGAATGTTTTGACTTGCTTCCCCCTCCCCGGCTCATAAACGAATACGATGGTAACCTGGTATGGCTTATCAGCCCGATGCCCGGCGGCACTGTTGCATGTGAGTTTTTGCATAATTAGTAGCGAGTGCAGATGATACGTGTAGAGAAGGTGTACTTTTCCGGATTGAGATTGTAAGGCACCAGGCAGATCGTGAGGTGTGATCGTAATTTGTAGCAGGGAGCAGTAGATTAGGTTTTACGCTCGTTTGATGTCGAGTACGGGTGTTCTAAATGGGTTTGAAATGTGAATCAATTGAATGTGACTAATAAACAGACGGGTGAGCTTGAGAAGGGCGATTCTGTGCTACCAATAATCTACTTTTAGGAGTGATGTAATGCAAATTGCATATTGAAAGGAGGAATCTTCCAGCGTTCCAGCCAAAGCATTCCAGCTGCTTGGGACAGATTTCTTGAGTAGTAATTTACTTTTAAAAATACTCTTTTCAACTCCTTTCATCAACCCTCTACGATTTGTTGCCGCAAAAGTTGTAATGACTTACATATGCGACAAGTTTTCGTATGAATTACAGCACACTCAAACGTAGCCCAGCAGTATCAAAGTTTTTGATGTCTTTCGATTGATCGTTAGTAATTGGATTCCTTGCGAATGGTTCCCGGATTGAATCGCTTTCGAGTTCACCCGGCAGGGGAATGTTATCCCTTTTTGATATCGTTTCTTATTTGTCCTATCGCTTGCTTTAGAACCGTTAGGGAAAAGTTTTTCCTTTGCGCGCTAGTGTACACACTGCGGATGACCTTGCGGTGGGTGATGGCTCAAGCAACAAAGTCAGTGGGTAAAGATGGCAAGTTTACACAAAAGTACATAGTGGTAAATATCTGTATGTGAGTGTTGATTCGTTTTTCCCCACTAGATGGCCTGAGTGAGAGTATACGGGGTAACTTCTGCAGGAAGAGATAAACATACTAATTTAGTTTCCTTAAAATGCCGTTCAAGCGGTCGAATCTTGCAGATTGATGTCTTCGCCTTGGGAAACCTTAACGTTGGGAATAGTTTTGTATCGAACTTGATACTGATGAGCAGACAGGAAGATAATTTATTTCCTAACTACTTGGTAACGGTTACGGCAAAAAGTTACTTTGTATCGATTAAATCAGCTTAGTCAGCAACTACCCGGCGAAACGGAAACTGAACAGCAATTGGCGGCTAGCCCGTTGCCATTCATCTTGCTTGGGTCGGTTCCGCCCACTAATGACAGGTTCATTTCCGCTGACCTTAACCCGCAAACTAGATACTAATGATACTAATTAACGTCTCGCCTTTTTGTTGTGCTCGCGTTGCCCGGTACGATTCTAAGCGCCGGAAACTATGCAAACAAACGACAATGGCAAGGTGAAGCGTATTTTAAATCCATTTTCCTGATGTAATTAAAATAGTTTGCCTTTAATTCGCCTGCCCGGAACGGTAAGCTTATTATAATTCCGTTACGGGCTGTTGAGCGGTGTATCTCTTCCCTTTTCTTAACAAACCACCCTTTTTACAAAGGACAAACAAGCCGGAAAGCAAAGAATAAAAACGCACACCTCCCGGTGAGTAATGATCAGTTCAATTAATCTAAATTGTAAATGCTTACAAAATCGAGCGACAAACTCAACGATATCTGTACAAAAAAAGTTACGCTAACGTCAACGGGTACCGGTTTGACGGTTGGAAGGTAATTAAAAAGGGATTAATCAGACACCGGAAATTGTCAAATGGTAGCGAACAAGCGAAAGACATGCACCGTGTAAGAGGCAGCATGATTTCGGGATTATCAGCATTAAAGCAAATGTTTCGACTAATGTTCATGGGAAAGTCGGCATTTTTCGGCGCTAAAGAAAACAGGCCTAAAGAACACTACCCTCAGAAAGAAGGCTTTTCTTTTTTGCTTTCGTTTTTTTGTTGTTGCTGCTTTAGCCTCATTTTGTAATGAAGCCAGCAAAAGGATAATGGATGGAAATCATTTTACATCTTTTTGATTCGGCTGAGTAACGATTTAAAGGTGCACCGGTAAAGTTTGACTTGCTTCGGTTGACTGCTTCCGATTTACCCCTTGTAAGTATCTTAACTGTGTTTCATGGTTTGTGAAACTTGTGTCAATACGAATTTGACTTATCTTTTTAACTTTTGTGTGTGATTTTTGCTGAACGTAGAGCAATGGTTCTCAGTATTTCGGTAAGGTGGTTTTTTAGACTGAATTTGAGTGTATTTTGGGAAATGAAGTTTTAATCACTCTACCATTAATTTAAAGAGGCATTTTAAAAAGCAAAGCTTTCAAATATTTGTAACAAAGGGGTTATGATTCTAAGTTGAACGGCTCATGACGCATCCCGGATACTAAGCGCCTAAAAGTATGCCACTTAGTTATACAACTGACAGAAATGCCTGTAGAAGTAAAAAATTACCATTGAAAGCCATGAAATTATTCTCAATAAAATAAAAACACACATTTGCCTACCTTTAGGCGTTTTTACCACTAGTCGACGGAGTTGACGGACACCGTTCACGTTTGCCTCTTTTTTATGATTACTTTTTACCACCAACAAAGAGGAGATTTTGGAAAAGAAATGCAACAAGTATAATTATTGGTAACTGATTGTTCCATTAAGACATAATTCGTCGCAAATTCCTAAAATAAAGCAATTTGTATGACCATCTACATCATGAAAATTTGTTCCAATTTCCCCTATTTATTTGAAATAAAGTTTGCACATCGATATCTTCCAAAAAATACCAGATGTATCCATCTCAAGTTTCCAATACAAGCTGTTTTTATTCCAAAGTGCTGATATTTCCTTTAGATTATGCGAGATGTAATTTATTTCCATTCATGCCGATACCTTCGTTCTTGAATCCAACTGCACACCATCATTACCCTACTACGGCAGGTGTGGAAAAATGCATCAATTATTTAAAGTTCGTAAAACGAAAACGGACAAGAGAAAAATCGTCTTACTACTACCACCCGGCCCCGAAACCGCACCACCAGCTAATCTGTCTTTTCGCTGTGAGACCAAAGTGTGGGTTTGGGATGCTTCAGGTGCGCACCTTGTGCGAAATGCAATCAGTTTCCCATGAAAAGAAAACGGACTTTTCACTGCAAATCACCCTCTACTTAGCACACCCATTATTGCCCCGTGATCGAACGAGAAGTCGGACGGACACAGAAAGATTGCTTTTAGCACCAACCGAGCTCCATCACCACTTGCTGCTAAGTTGCATTCGAAATCATAGCTGTAAAGCGGATTAGAATAAGGTAATCGGCAAGTCGATCGAACTGTACGTACACCTTACCGGGCACACCATGCAACGTTGCAATAGCCATTTGTAGGTAAGATTGGTGGGAAGCAATTTTTAGTGGTTGAATAAAATGCTCCGGTCAGTTTTCAGTTGGCCGTTGGGAGCGGAGATGGTACGAATCGAGGGGTGGCTGTCAAATTGCTTTTTAAAGCCGGCCTTGACCACTTCCGTTCGCCGGCTTCCGAAAGGTTAGTTCAGATAAATAAATAAATTAAATTTGACCACTATGGGTGGCAAAAGGATTTCGTACATTCAGTCAGTCAGGGCGGATTAAACCGAATCGATTGCGAGTGAGTGGAGAGCGGGGGAATGCTTGGAAATTGGAGATGCAAATCTATAAGGACATGCCAGGTGGGAGTGAAGGTTAGTTGGGAGAGAGCGGATGTGGAAAGCGCTTAACGAAGGTAAATGGTTGATCGATGAGGGTTTTTAACTCACGTGTGAGCATTATTGCATTTTATGCATCTTCAAAGCATTATTACGAGGGGAGGTTAGAATAGAAAATAGTTTTAATACGTCCACTGCATTATACACCCTCTACCTCAACCGTTATGCCACAAGAAAGGAAGGTACGTGCGCAATGAACGTTCCCTAGCCCACAGTAAGCAAATGGATTCCTTTGTGCAGCTAATAGAAATTTCTCACCACATGAGCGAGCGTTTTCAAGAATCGTGTGTTTTTGGCATAAATTCATACACCACATGAAATGATTGGCAAACCCGGAATGAATATATCACCCATCGACGTGCCAGCAATTTTCCAACCGAGTGCACCACCGAGCAGACCCCGCACAGTTGTCAAAGGAATTGAGCCGCTCAATGGCTTTGTTGTTTCTGAAACAGTGGAACGACTGTTACGTGACAAATTTTTCGCAAACGCAAAATATTTCCCACTTTAGCCGTTTCTGCACTCAGCTATGTGTACCCCCGAAAAAAAAATGGCGACATCAACGTGCAAAATTCTTCTGGGAGTTTGTCACGTACTAGGTGACTGTATTCTTGTGTATTTTTGTGTTTTGTTGGTGTTTAAGGTTTAGCAAAATGCTGATGTTGGGTAAGAAATAATGGAGCGAACACATGAGTTGAAAAAAACGGATCGTCGTCTTGCGGGATATCCCTGCTGGGCGGCGATGCTGTTAGCACATAATGCTGTATTATCGTTGTTGAGGCAATCTGTTGGAAAATATTGACCGCAGGAGTTTGATGATGGACACTTGGGTGCGAAGCAAAACTGTGAGTGTTATTGTGGAGGATTGAAGAGTATGGTCCATTTATTTCCCCTTGTAGAGCAACTGTGTCTGCATTAAAATCAGTTTCATTAACAATCAATTGTAATAACCAAGCTACTGGAATACATTCCGAACTATTTTTCTACAATGATAAGTGAAAAAAAAAAGGAAAAACTTGCATCTAGATCAAATTCCAATAATTCCAATCAAAATCATAACCAAGATCAATCTTGCCTGCATGTATGCAATCTGCAGCACAAAATGCTTGCTGTCAGTACACATTTGCGGAGCTAAATTGGACTGTTATTACTTTTTCCACAGTCGGGGGTTTATTGTGGTTTACCTTGTTACGTAGCACTGTTCCTTTACTTACACTATGATAAAGTCTGTCACTCAGCATATCTCACCAGTTTCAGTATTTCAAAATGGCTCAGTGCTATAACTGTACAACCAAGCCAAAGTGTATTTGTGGATACTTGCGAATCGAAGTTTTGATTGGAGTGTCTTTTTAATCGTACAATGAACAACAAAAATTGTATTCCCAAACAGTAGTTGATTGAAGTTTATTTGTAAACTTTTACTCAGCACAATAGTAATAACCATCACTGCACTGTCATAAAACGATCGCACCTTGGGAAAGTATTTATTTGGCCGGTCTTACCATGCCATTCCATCTCTACCAATACTTACCGTGTGACAGTGCAACTCACTACGGGTAAAGGCATTTCCTCACCCGTTAAACCTCAAATGCACACACACAGACATACAGTTCAACGGTACGTTTGTTCGGGGCAATTCGGTTGTACTCGGTACGGTTCCGAGTTTCGCTATGTTCAACTTTACCCATGTCAGAAAAAGTTTACCCAACCAGTTTACCAGTTTCTGGTGCTGATTGACTCACGGATAAACTTTTCCCACCCGCTCAACCATTGAATTTGGGATGAGTCCAACCGGGTGGAGCGAGGGGCTGTCCCTGACTGTATGTTTGGTGTTCCCTTTTGGGTGTGGGTCCCTGTGGGTCATCATTGTAGAAGGAACTGGTCTAATTGATCGGCTAGGTGCATGACTGGGACGATGGAACGGCGGGTGTAAACAGCCGCCAGACAAAGATGGTAGCAAAAGTAATTAGACCAGCATGTATGCCAGTGTATTGTGCCGTGTGCATACGATACCGTCGCTCCGGTTCGTATCGGACTGGCCGTAGATTAAACATGTTTCGCAACTAATTACGGCCGTTGTAAAGTATTGGTCTGTAGAGTGTGTTTACTGACCCGAACGTTGGTACGCTCGTGCCGGTGCTGTTAGCGTGTGAAATTTCACAACACGATCCCGGCTCAGCGTACCAGATTTTGATGATTATTTTTAACACATTCAATGCTGAAAAAAAAATCGCGTACGAATGAGTGTTAAAACTTGTAGCCTACACAAAAAGTGTGCTGGATTTTCCACACCAAACATGAATGGTGTTTCCGATGGTAAAACAACGCACCGGGGCAACTTGTTTCACACCTATTTCGAACACAATGTTTAAGCAGCAAACAGCAAACAGTTTGTCCTCCCACACTAGCAATAGAAAACAACAATGTGTTGTTGCAACGGTTCAGCTGTAAATGAGCTGCTAGATATCGATAAGATTAAATCGGTGGAACCACTAATCTCGGCACTGCACGCTCTGTTTCGTTTCTGATGGTCAATATCTCTCCCGAGCGTTGGTTGGTTTGGTGGTTGATTAATGTTTGCGCTAGCGTTTGGGTCGGGCGAAGCTTTTGCAAACGAATAAGGAAGGAAGCTTGCAAGGCGCTTGATGCACGTTTCCGTTCTGGGCCTTGCATAATTGTTGAAATTTCAATTAATATTTAACGCCACCCCTTCCCAACCAATGTTTGAAATGGGAAAACAGAACAGACGGTGGATCGGTGAGGCCTGGTCACCGTATTGCCGAAGCCCTCGGCCGTTCGACGCTAAAAAAGGGACCCCGGATGTGGAAATATCGTGCATGCGCGTTTTACCGTGCAAAAACCGAACGGCGTGAATAGCTTTTCATCTAATATACGGGTCGACCGGATTAAAAGATAACAAACGGTGTGTATTAATTTATGAAATGCCTACACGGAATAAATTATACACGTTTTTGGTGGTGTGTTACGGTTACGGTGTGTACGGAGCCACGGAACGGTGGTAGAATGTTTTTTTTTTATTCACTTATGCTAGGATAGAGAATTAAAACGGAAGGAATTTCACAAAAATGTTGTTATTGTTGTAGCAGAATGGATTTGCCCCATCGACAGCCTTATTAAAGTAAAAAAAGACAATAAGCTGAGTTGGTAATGTGGACTGCATACTTTGAGGCGAGTTATTTAGAGAGATAATACAATACGCCCAAAGTTATGCACATTTAACCACAAAACTACCGCTCCGTGAGCTTGTTTAGAGCTTTCTCCTTTCGTTTATGCAGAGAATCAACCGGGCAGTGATCCGTTTATATTTCCGTGTTGTCGATGAGCGGCGACGAAGATTGGACGGGGCGGAAAAGATTAATGGCGCAGGGAACATTTTCATTGTACGTCTGTTTCCGACCGGCAGTTACTGTTACTTTGTAGATTGTTTAGTTGCAAATGAAAGTGGGTGTAGGCTTATTGATACTATGCCCGCGGGTTGGTAGGAAGTTTTAGTTCGTGTTTGTGTGTTGCGTTATTACTCCACAAAATAATGCATTAAATCAGTATCATTTACCTGACGGTCGTTTGTGGTGGAAACCTTATCAAACAACTATTTCCAACATTCCGGGGTGTTATGTTACGCTTATGGCAATGAATCTCGATGGCCAACAGGAAACGGTTGGCCCCAAAAACATCATCGTACTCCACAATTTGGACAAGCGCCATACGTACAACTTTGCTGCAAAATTAAATATGAGCCGAGCATGAGCATTATGTGTGTGTGTGTATTTGTGCAACCTAAAGCCCCATAAATAACGTTCTCCGGGTTCATCCCTACCCTACTGCAGGCGTAAACACTGGAGCCGACACGGCCAGAGTGGTGCTGCATTTTAAACAATTCCTTCTTCAAATCACTTCCATTCCACCGTTGGCGCTGTGTCGTTTGTTGGTGCGTACGGACACTTGCTCCAAAACTTGGGCAGTCACTTTAATTGATGGTGTACATGCCACATTTTTCGTGTGACATCATTTTCATGCAGTTTTTCCGGTTTCCGGCCTGACTGACTGACTGACTGTCTAGGACTGCCTAGCTGGCAAGCCGGTTGGCGCTTGCTGGCGGGGTGTGCAGGTGCATCGTGCAGTGGAGTTGACCGGTGTCAAGCTCAGAAGTGTAGTATCTCCACCGGAATCGGGTTTGATATTGTTTTCCGAGAAAACACACATCCTCACCCGCCAGTACAGACCGTTTGCCGTACTCCTTCCCTCCTTGGTTTTCGAATTTCACACCCAGAACGGTACGGTTGGGCGTTGTCGTTCTCGAGAAGAACCACTTCTGCCGTAACACTGCTTAGGGAAAGTGCAACGCCAGAGGGTCCGCAGAGTTTTGATACGTCGTGATGCAACTAAATCACATGGAAAAGAGTAACTGCTCGTTTTACCCTCTCGTTCGTTCCGCTTTATGAAAAGAAGAGAACGGACGGAAGGAGTATACATATACGATCGCTAAACTCAACAACCCGTTAAACCCACCGGTCAGCCACAAGGCCGTACCATGTTTGGTGCCGTCGACACGGTATCCAGCCTTCGCGATATCCCGATCCCGATCCCTATCCCTCTTCCCGAAGATTGGCAACAAGCTGAAATCAAACAAAAATTTCACAGCTCACGCTCACTAGCTTTCGGTCGGTCGATCCGGAACAGGCAGTGAGGTGGTTATACTTTCCAAATATGCACAGCACACGTACAGGCGTTCACACACACACACACACACACACACACGCCCTCAGCTTTCCAGCTTCCAGTTTGCTGTCACGGAACCGGGATGTACTCTATGTGCAGTCGAACGCGTTGTACCCCTTGTTCGTTCATTTCGTAACGATTCGGCCTCTTTCATGTTATGGGTTCGGAAAAGTCGCCACAACCGTACCGAACGGCTTCTCCTCAGCCCATCCATTACAACGTACCGTT